>JAZDUH010000175.1:2092500-2130000 GCA_036419115.1 Scarus forsteni
TCTGTAGTTACCTTAGTTACTTTGGTTACTCTGTAGCTTCTTTAGTTACTCTGTAGTTACTTAAGTTACTCTGCAGTTACTTTACAGTTACTCTAGTTACTCTGTAGGTCCTTGAGTTACCGTAGTTACTCTGTAGTTACTATGTAGTTACTTTAGTTACTCTGCAGTTACTATGTAGCTACTTTAGTTACTCTGTAGTTACTTTAATTTCTCTGTAGTTACATAAGTTACTTTAGTTACTCTGTAGTTACTATGTAGTTACTTTAGTTACTCTGTAGTTACTTTAATTTCTCTGTAGGTACATAAGTTACTTTAGTTACTCTGTAGTTACTTTAATTTAGTTTCTCTGTAGTTACTATAGAGTCACTTTGGTTACTCTGTAGTTACTCTGTAGGTACTTAAGTTACTCTGTAGTAACTCTTTAGTTACTTTAGTTACTCTGTAGTTACTTTACAGTTACTCTAGTTACTCTGTAGGTCCTTTAGTTACTTTGGTCTCTGTAATTACTGTGTAGTTACTTAAGTTACTCTGCAGTTACTTTACAGTTACTCTAGTTACTCTCAGTCCTTTAATTACTTTAGTTACTCTGTAGTTACTCTGTAGTTACTCTGTAGTTACTCGTTGAAGCCTGCTGCGTCAGTGTGCAGGGACATACAGTTTGAAGGCAGCAGAACAGAAAAATCTCTACAGTCCGTAAACTCACCTGAGTGGAACAGGTAGTGTTGCAGAGCAGCTGGATCCACGGAGCTTCAGGTGAAGTGGGACGGCCCTCTGTCAGCAGCTCAGTTGAAAGGAGACATATCATACTGATGCATGATTTAAAGGAACACTCCGACTATTTTCGACCCACGCCCTTTCCCTATCATTGACAGAGTGAGACAAGCTCAAAAATACCTTTTTTGTGTCTCTGCGTCCAGTGGCTGGCTCCCAGCTGTTAGCATCGTAGGTAGCTTAGCTCAATGGCTGGAAGTCAATAGGAGTCAGAGCCGGACCGACAAAAGTGGACAAAATACTCCTTGCAGTAGACCAGTGGAGGGCGTATTAGCAGGTGAAGTAAATCCAAATGGTTATAAAACATTTTAAAAGACTTGTTTTCTGTCTTAAATCCGTTAAAATAACGTTTTGATAAACACAGAACTGCGCATGCGCAGAGCTCCGCGGACCGGAAGTAGGAGCCGGACTGAGTACTGCACATGCAAAATACTCCTTACAATGGTCCAGAGGATTGCTTATTAGCACCTAAAGTAAATCAGGATGGTTATAAAACATTTTAAAAGACGTGTTTTCTTTTTTAATCCGTTAAAATAACGTTTTGATACACACACAGACCTGCGCATGTGCAGTACTCAGTCGGCTCCTACTTCCGGTCCGCGGAGCTCTGCGCATGCGCAGTTCTGTGTTTATCAAAACGTTATTTTAATGGATTTAAGACAGAAAACACGTCTTTTAAAATGTTTTATAACCATTTGGATTTACTTCACCTGCATTAAAGGGCTCCACTGGACCACTGCAAGGAGTATTTTGTCCACTTTTGTCAGTCCGGCTCTGACTCCTATTGACTTCCAGCCATTGAGCTAAGCTACGTACGGAGCTAACAGCTGGGAGCCAGCCACTGGACGCAGAGACACAGAAAAGGTATTTTTGAGCTTGTCTCACTCTGTAAATGATAGGGAAAGGGCGTGGGTCCAAAATAGTCGGAGTACTCCTTTAATACTTGCGTATAATACATTTTAAAACAAGACTTTACACCCCCTTAATTTTCAAAAAATGAGATATTGTATTTTTTCTGATATCCTAGAACAAGATTTGATGCCTCTGAAAATAGGTCATTGCGAGATGACCGCGAGATTTAAATCGTCGTGACGACACGAGGTACCTTTCTTTTTATTGGAGTAATCTGATAAAACACTTCCTCCTCTGTGATGTCCGTTAGCCCCAAAACCGTCACCGAGGAACACATCCACCAGCAGGGGTATATAGATCCCTAGCTCACATCCACTCATTACCAGCTCTGGCCTGTAGGGGGGACTCAATATGCGGTCGCTGCTTTGAGCCTGCTGGAAAATACAGTAGTAGAAGAAGGACAGGCTGGCTCTAGCCCCGATAGAACTGACCAATCAGAGCACAAAGGGCTGTGACATTGCGAGGTAACTGTAGGTCATCCTCAGATCCGAGCGTTTCAACGAGAGCTTGTTAATGGCCTAAAATGAGGATTTTGAGAACGCTATTGTGGGGCAATGAAGGAACTAAATGACTTGTACTGAGGGCAGAAATGCTTTACAGGCATCCTAGTCTGGCATAGTGAAAAGGAGAAACAAGCATGATATGTCCTCTTTAAATCAGCTTCAGTGTGAACAGCTCTGTGATTGGTCCTCATTAAGTCAGATCTCTCTCTCTCTGTCAGGCTGAGGAACCTCAGGGGGCGAGCGATGGCGGCGGATTGGCCGGAGCCCCGGTGAGCGCCGTTCCTCATGTTTGGCCTTGCATTTTTTTTTGTGTCTAGTTTGTATTGTTTAATCTGATTGGCTCTCCCACTCAGAGCTCCAGCAGCAGATTGGACCCCGAGCCAGCCAATGAGGCGAGCTACTCTGTGCCTCGACGAATCACCAGCCACCTTGGAACAAAGGTCAGTAATCTGCCCGGCAACACAGGAACCAATCAGAGCTGTGATGTGAGGACTGACCGTGTGGCCCTGCAGGTGGAGATGGTGTACAGCCTTCTGTCCATGCTGGGGACTCATGACAAAGACGACATGTCGCGCACGCTGCTCGCCATGTCCAGCTCGCAGGATTCCTGCATCGCCATGCGCCAGTCCGGCTGTCTGCCGCTGCTCATCCAGCTGCTGCACGGCAATGACAAGGACTCCCTGCTGCTAGGTAACCTTTGACCCCTCACCCAGCGGTCAGCGTAATCAGCTCAGTGTCTGTCTGCAGCGTTTCAGGTGTTCCTCTACCTGTCCAGGTAACTCCCGGGGCAGTAAGGAGGCACGGGCGCGGGCCTCAGCGGCGCTCCACAACATCGTGCACAGTCAGCCCGACGACAAGCGAGGGCGGCGAGAGATCCGAGTGCTGCACCTGCTGGAACAGGTGCGCCACTACTGCGAGGCCTGCTGGAGCTGGCAGGAGAACCACGAGAGGGGCGTGGACCAGGAGGACAACCCCAGTGAGTGATGTCACAGCAGCAGTCAATCAGAGGCTCTGGCTGGGCGTGTCACTGACCGCATGTGTGTGTGTGTGTGTCTGAACAGTGCCGTCGCCCGTGGAGCACCAGATCTGCCCTGCTGTGTGCGTCCTGATGAAGCTGTCGTTCGACGAGGAACATCGGCACGCCATGAACGAGCTCGGTGAGTCTATGACGGAACCGATTCTGACGAGTCAGTATGCTGTTTTAACTAAAGAGGGTCAGTATGCCCTCAACATGGTCTGTCAGGCTGTTTTAACTAAAGAGGGTCAGTATGCCCTCGCCGCGGTCTGTCAGGCTGTTTTAACTAAAGAGGGTCAGTAAGCCCTCGCCGCAGTCTGTCAGGCTTTTTCATTTAAAAAGGGTCAGTATGCCCTTGTCAAGGTCTGACAGGCTGGTTTAATTAAAGAGGCTCAGTATGCCCTCGACGCAGTCTGTCAGGCTGTTTTATTTTAAAAGGGTCAGTATGCCCTCGCTACGGACTGTCAGGCTGTTTTAACTAAAGAGTGTCAGTATGCCCTCGCCGTGGACTGTCAGGCTGTTTTATTTAAAGAGGGTCAGTATGCCCTCCACACAGCAATTGTTTTCTGGTTAGTTAAAGTTCATTTCTTTATCATTCCTATTTTTTATTATTATTATTATTATTTTGGACTTGTTTTTTAATCTCTGCTCACAGTCTTTCAGGCTGCTTTTCCTGTCTGTTTCTAATGTTTATGTTCTTGTTAAACAATCACTTGATGATTTAATTCCTTTACCTTCCATTGCTTGTGTTTTTAATCCCTGGGTACAGTCTTAAAGGCTTTGTTATTCCTCAGGTGGTCTCCAGGCGGTGGCGGAGCTACTGCAGGTGGACTGTGAGATGTTCGGGCTGAGCAGCGATCATTACAGCGTCACGCTGCGCCGGTATGCTGGCATGGCGCTCACCAACCTCACCTTTGGAGATGTAGCCAATAAGGTGAGAGATAAACCAAATGAACAGGTAGACATTCGACAACACCTGCGCAGGAGCCACAAAGATCACAGCGGTGTGTTTTTACCCATCAGGCCACACTGTGCTCCATGAAAGGCTGCATGAGAGCGATGGTCGCCCAGCTCAAGGCCGACAGTGAAGACCTGCAGCAGGTGAATTCACCTGCCTGCATGCCTGTCTGTGTGCATCTATCTATGAATATCTGTCCAACAGTTGAAATCAAACTTCCTGTCACATGTTTCTCTCCTCCATAACTTCCTGTCTCATGTTTCTGTCCTCCATAACTTCCTGTCTCATGTTTTTCTCCTCCATAACTTCCTGTCTCATGTTTCCGTCCTCCATAACTTCCTGTCTCATGTTTCTGTCCTCCATAACTTCCTGTCTCATGTTTTTCTCCTCCATAACTTCCTGTCTCATGTTTCTCTCCTCCATAACTTCCTGTCTCATGTTTCTCTCCTCCATAACTTCCTGTCTCATGTTTCTCTCCTCCATAACTTCCTGTTTCATGTTTCTGTCCTCCATAACTTCCTGTCTCATGTTTCCGTCCTCCATAACTTCCTGTCTCATGTTTCTCTCCTCCATAACTTCCTGTCTCATGTTTCTCTCCTCCATAACTTCCTGTTTCATGTTTCTGTCCTCCATAACTTCCTGTCTCATGTTTCTGTCCTCCATAACTTCCTGTCTCATGTTTCTCTCCTCCATAACTTCCTGTCTCATGTTTCTCTCCTCCATAACTTCCTGTCTCATGTTTCTCTCCTCCATAACTTCCTGTCTCATGTTTCTGTCCTCCATAACTTCCTGTCTCATGTTTCTCTCCTCCATAACTTCCTGTCTCATGTTTTTCTCCTCCATAACTTCCTGTCTCATGTTTCTCTCCTCCATAACTTCCTGTCTCATGTTTCTCTCCTCCATAACTTCCTGTCTCATGTTCCTCTCCTCCATAACTTCCTGTCTCATGTTTCTCTCCTCCATAACTTCCTGTCTCATGTTTCTCTCCTCCATAACTTCCTGTCTCATGTTTCTCTCCTCCATAACTTCCTGTCTCATGTTTCTCTCCTCCATAACTTCCTGTCTCATGTTTCTCTCCTCCATAACTTCCTGTCTCATGTTTCTCTCCTCCATAACTTCCTGTCTCATGTTTCTCTCTTTCATAACTTCCTGTCTCATGTTTCTCTCCTCCATAACTTCCTGTCTCATGTTTCTGTCCTCCATAACTTCCTGTCTCATGTTTCTCTCCTCCATAACTTCCTGTCTCATGTTTCTCTCCTCCATAACTTCCTGTCTCATGTTCCTCTCCTCCATAACTTCCTGTCTCATGTTTCTCTCCTCCATAACTTCCTGTCTCATGTTTCTCTCCTCCATAACTTCCTGTCTCATGTTTCTCTCCTCCATAACTTCCTGTCTCATGTTTCTCTCCTCCATAACTTCCTGTCTCATGTTTCTCTCCTCCATAACTTCCTGTCTCATGTTTCTCTCCTCCATAACTTCCTGTCTCATGTTTCTCTCCTCCATAACTTCCTGTCTCATGTTTCTCTCCTCCATAACTTCCTGTCTCATGTTTCTCTCCTCCATAACTTCCTGTCTCATGTTTCTCTCCTCCATAACTTCCTGTTTCATGTTTCTGTCCTCCATAACTTCCTGTCTCATGTTTCTGTCCTCCATAACTTCCTGTTTCATGTTTCTGTCCTCCATAACTTCCTGTCTCATGTTTCTCTCCTCCATAACTTCCTGTCTCATGTTTTTCTCCTCCATAACTTCCTGTCTCATGTTTCTGTCCTCCATAACTTCCTGTTTCATGTTTCTGTCCTCCATAACTTCCTGTCTCATGTTTCTCTCCTCCATAACTTCCTGTCTCATGTTTCTCTCCTCCATAACTTCCTGTCTCATGTTTCTCTCCTCCATAACTTCCTGTCTCATGTTTCTCTCCTCCATAACTTCCTGTCTCATGTTTCTCTCCTCCATAACTTCCTGTTTCATGTTTCTCTCCTCCATAACTTCCTGTCTCATGTTTCTCTCCTCCATAACTTCCTGTCTCATGTTTCTCTCCTCCATAACTTCCTGTTTCATGTTTCTCTCCTCCATAACTTCCTGTCTCATGTTTCTGTCCTCCATAACTTCCTGTCTCATGTTTCTGTCCTCCATAACTTCCTGTTTCATGTTTCTGTCCTCCATAACTTCCTGTCTCATGTTTCTCTCCTCCATAACTTCCTGTCTCATGTTTCTCTCCTCCATAACTTCCTGTCTCATGTTTCTCTCCTCCATAACTTCCTGTCTCATGTTTCTCTCCTCCATAACTTCCTGTCTCATGTTCCTCTCCTCCATAACTTCCTGTCTCATGTTTCTTTCTTTCATAACTTCCTGTCTCATGTTTCTGTCCTCCATAACTTCCTGTCTCATGTTTCTGTCCTCCATAACTTCCTGTCTCATGTTTCTCTCCTCCATAACTTCCTGTCTGATGTTTCTCTCTTTCATAACTTCCTGTCTCATGTTTCTCTCCTCCATAACTTCCTGTCTCATGTTTCTCTCCTCCATAACTTCCTGTCTGATGTTTCTCTCTTTCATAAATTCCTGTCTCATGTTTCTGTCCTCCATAACTTCCTGTCTCATGTTTCTCTCCTCCATAACTTCCTGTCTCATGTTCCTCTCCTCCATAACTTCCTGTCTCATGTTTCTGTCCTCCATAACTTCCTGTCTGATGTTTCTCTCTTTCATAACTTCCTGTCTCATGTCTTCTCCTCCCTTGCTTCCTGTTTCTTGACGTCCAGGTGATTGCGAGCGTGCTCAGGAACTTGTCGTGGCGTGCTGACGTCAACAGTAAGAAGACGCTGCGTGAGGTGGGCAGCGTGCGGGCGCTGATGGGCTGTGCCCTTGAGGTCCAAAAGGTAAACACCTTGGTTCTGATTGGCTGATGCGTGGAATTCCTGCTCAGGTGTTCTGACTTTTCTTCCTCTATTCTTTCAGGAGTCGACTCTGAAGTCCGTACTGAGCGCGCTCTGGAATCTCTCCGCCCACTGCACGGAGAACAAGGCCGACATCTGCGCTGTGGACGGGGCGCTTGCCTTCCTGGTGGGAACGCTGACCCACCGCAGCCACACCAACACGCTCGCCATCATCGAGAGCGGTGGAGGAATACTACGCAACGTGTCGAGCCTCATCGCCACTAACGAGGCCCACAGGTAAACAAACAAGCAGCCGTAACCACGGTGACTGTCGTGGAGCGTTAAAGATTAACCCACGTCACTTTGTCCTTAAAACTGAAGAATCAGTAAAAACAAAAGACCAAGGGCAAAATCGACAGTTAATTAAAAGAAAGTTGATAAATAATAACTCAACATGGTCCAGTTGTCTTGAATCTTCAAGATAGTTTTGACCTGCATGAATAAGAATCTACACAAACGTAAATAAATGAATATTTAAAGTGTTGAAAATTAAAACAAACTAAATGTTGGTCAGGTCAGGAGGAGCTGTGATGATCGAACAGAGCATTTTAAATTAGAGATTTTCCCTTTCAGCATTTAAAATAAGAGATTTTCCCTTTAAGCATTTTAAATTAGAGATTTTCCCTTTAAGCATTTTAAATTAGAGATTTTCCCTTTCAGCATTTTAAATTAGAGATTTTCCCTTTAAGCATTTTAAATTAGAGATTTTCCCTTTAAGCATTTTAAATTAGAGATTTTCCCTTTAAAGCTGCTATGAGGAGAATTTATCGCCGTCGTAATGCTGCGTTCCTGTAACCTCTGAAATGGGAGTGACATCATCTCTGACTTATCGGCGTTCCAGTTGAAGTCAGAAAAAAACATGTTGATCTACCAGGCTATTGTTAGCTGTTGTTAGCACGCCCTGTGTTGTTGTATGAAGAATGTGATTATCACTATGGCAGCATTTTTGTAAATATAAGTCTAACAATACTATGTATACAGCTGATCTAGAGCGACACACCCCAGTCAGAAGTGCAGATAAATGGATTATTACAGGAGCTAAATAACTGTTCACACTGGGGGCATCCATCTTCCATTGTCAACTCGGGGGTGACGAGGTTTCACCGAGTTCCCAGTCGGAAATTCAGACTTCAGGGGACGTTCCAGTTTTAGTTTCCCACTCGGACCCAGAAATTCCTACTTCTGACTACAACTTGAACGCACCGGAGACCTGAAGCCAAATGTGTTTGTTGTGATGCTAATGAATGCAGCTCAGACCTTCCTCAGAACTCTGCATTGCTTTACAACTTCTTTTTTCAACAACTTACAGGATGCAAAGCCACGAGGTAATGTATCTCTTTCTAGTTACGTAGCGGTAGTTTTTGATGTGTGACAACAAGCAATGCGGGGAAAAGTTATTATTGTAGTTGTAGTCGGCTATATATCGCTACTTACAGCCCGGCGCTCCCAGACGTGTAATATAAATGATAAAATAATATATATTCGCTCTAGTTTTAATTGTCTGGTTCCCCGAAGTTGAGTATCCAGGCCAGTCCAGCCCTGTCCGACCCGACCAGGAGGCTAAGGAATAGCGTTTATAGGTAACCTATTTAGATGCTATAAAACTCATCTTAAAGTGTGTATTTCGATCAGGCATATATCTAAAAGGGAGACTTTTTTGTAATTACTTAAAAACTCCTCACAGTCTCTTTAAGCATTTTAAATTAGAGATTTTCCCTTTAAGCATTTTAAATTAGAGATTTTCCCTTTAAGCATTTTAAATCAGTTTCTCCTTTAAGCATTTTAAATTAGAGATTTTCCCTTTAAGCATTTTAAATTAGAGATTTTCCCTTTAAGCATTTTAAATTAGAGATTTTCCCTTTAAGCATTTTAAATCAGTTTCTCCTTTAAGCATTTTAAATTAGAGGTTTTCCCTTTAAGCATTTTAAATTAGAGATTTTCCCTTTAAGCATTTTAAATCAGTTTCTCCTTTAAGCATTTTAAATTAAAGATTTTCCCTTTAGGCATTTTAAATTAGAGATTTTCCCTTTAAGCATTTTAAATTAGAGATTTTCCCTTTAAGCATTTTAAATTAGAGATTTTCGCTTTAAGCATTTAAAATTAGAGGTTTTCGCTTTAAGCATTTTAAATTAGAGATTTTCGCTTTAAGCATTTTAAATCAGTTTTTTCCTTAAAGCATTTTAAATTAGAGATTTTCCCTTTAAGCATTTTAAAGTTGACTTTTAGTAGACTTGTCAGCCCAACGACAGTCGTCCATCTCTGAACCTGTAGATATTTTGAAAATCCTGTTTCAGATTCTGGTCTTTAGTCTGTGGAGGATTTTTCCGTGCCCTCGGTGAACTGACATTAGCACTGGTTAATAACTTTCTCTTTCCACTTTGAGAACAAGAATTTTCACATTTATGGTGGCAAATCTGGAAATTTTCTCAAAGTTCCACAACACTTTTTTTCATGTTGCCAGGCTGAAGAGTTCTTGTTACCTGGTTCAGTGCGTTTGTATTGTTCATGTATGATCGCGAGGTCGTGGAGGTTGGAAACAAAGTTCTTCTTTTGTCGGGTAGTCGCAGCCTCCCTTTCTCTCTGGACTTGGTCAGAGTTTTGAACGCTGTTCTTCTAAAGAAAGGAGGTCAGCAATTTATTTATGGATTATCCAGGCAACAGGGCAACAAGTGAAACAGATAACTGAAATGTGGAGCGTGTTCATTTTCATTACATTAATTTGTCCAAGACATGAGATGGGCATCCTTTTCCAACCCTTTAGCTTTCTGAGTAACGGAGCGTGTTTCAGATGATCTTTAAGTTTTGGAGATGCATTATGTAACAAGTGGGCAATGGATAACTTCTAGATTCGGTAGAGGAACTCAGAGGAATGTCAAAATAACCACAGAGACCACAGAGATTTGCTGCCAGCATTTAGTTAATAAATAAACAAATACATTCAATACAAAATGAAACAAAACACATATGTGTTGAATTTGTCAAAATTTCACATAATAAATCAGGTATAACAAAAATAATAACTTTTCAGTTCAATCTCAGTCAATTTTGATCAGTTGTAAAAGTTCAAACACTTTGATACCCAAAGTGTTTCAAAGTCAAACACTTTAATACCCAATTTTAGTCCATTTAGAAGAAGAGTCCATTTCAACCATTTAGGTGAAGGGAAAAAGAAATCAAAAATCCCCGGGATTTTAAAAAATGAAAAAACGAGAGTCTCTATTTCAAAATAAAAGGCTCCGTCCAAGAAGGAAAAAAATGGCTTGGGTACATTAGTGTGATACGATTTTGTCCTACCCCACCGTCCGGTGCAGTAGGTGAGGGGATCCAGGTCCTTGGTCCATGGGGAAGCTCGCCATCGAAGTTGATCAAGGATTGTAACTAAGAATTCACCAACCATACAAAAAACCTGACCCGTCGACAGACAAGGTCAGAAATTCATGAGTTCATTTAACTTCTACTCAATTTGAACTTATTAATAAATAAATTATAGTGCTGTACTTGCTTATTTTTTAATACTAAATTAAAGTAATAAAATAAAAACAAAGATTAATCTGTGCAAAAATGCATCAGTAATCAAACAGAATTAAATTAAATACATTCAGGATTTATCCTTTAAATATACTGAATATACTTCACAGCATTCATTAATACTTAAACATTTTTCAAAATGTACAAAATGTGCAAAAGGAAATAACACAAAATCACTTTTTCAAGTTTTCCCATCCATATAAATACATTCATATTGTGAAAAAATAGGAAAATAATCAACCAAAATAATCTCTCAAAGTGCAAAAACGTATAAAAAAGTATTAAAAGAAAATAATAATGCTCACCGATCTCCGTAGGCAGTTTAACAGGATATTTGGATTATTAAGAGCAGCGTTTGGCATCCGTGGGGTCTCTGTAATGCACGTGCAAGCACTCAGTGTTTGATACTCTGGGCTAAATGTGCTACATTATCATGAAGCTAACATCGTATAAACCGACGCTAAAATACTCTATACTTACTGCTGCGCGTTGTATAACCCAGGCCAAATCTCTCAGAGTGTGTGCGTCTTTTGTCTCCTCTTTTCCATCCGTATTTTATCTACTTTATCCGACAACTTTCTCTCACGCGGCTTTAGCGTCTCGGCGTCTCAGCGTCCGTGTTCTCATAGCAAAGAGGAAGTAAGTGAAGCGTGACTTCCTAATAAGCACTTCGCTGATTGGACAAAGGGGCGGACACACTCTGAGTAACGTGAAGCCTGATTGGTTGGAACTACTGCCTGATAGTGAATAGAGAGCGGAGCACAACTGAAAATACAAGGTGGAAAATAAATATTTAATTCTGTCAAGTGATTTATGAACAAAAATAAATTAAATTAATAAATAATAAATCTTAAGCCCTGTAGACCCTAATTTATGTGGGTTACAATTAACCCGAGACTTGCAAAGAAGTTTGAGCCCTGCTGAGAAGGTCTTGAGTTTGTTGGAGACAAGGGAGTCTGTTGGATTTTGTCAGGTTGAGTTTATAACCTGGTGGTGTTCCAGATTTGGTTTAAAGGTCCAACACTGCTGGAATGGATCTCTCGGGCTGGTTAAGTATAAAATTATATCATCGGCATACAATGAAAGTTTGTTCTTTTTGTCCATTATCAATACCAGTAAGCCTCTCCTAACGGCTCTGTGCTGAAACCTGACATCACAGTCTGGGCTCATTTGCGTACTAACAGCTGATTGGATGATTACTGAGAGCTGTGTGTGTTTGTACATGCGTGTGTGTGTGCTGGCCTTTCTGTAAATGCAGAGACAGAGAAATAAAAGGAAGCAGGTGCTCTGTTTTGTCAGTTTTTGGCTGATTTTCCGCTACCGCAGTTACTTTTGTGCACTCAGAAAGCCATGTTGTTTTCTCCCCTCGTTTTGTCTTGCAGGCAGATCTTTTATCTTTGTTTTAACACCTCTTCCCCTCGTTTTGTCTTGCAGGCAGATCCTCCGTGAACATGGCTGCCTGCCAACGCTGCTGCAGCACCTGAAGTCGCCGAGGACTGCTGCCACGCAGAGAGCACCCAGCCCCAGCAAGACGCCCAACAAGCGCACCCACCTACCGCCTAACATCAGCCTGGAACAAACAGAAGAAAAGCTGCAGAGGCGCCATCCAAGCCCCAGAGACGCCGCCCGCACTCGGAACAGCATCCAGGAAGCTGCGCCGGCGAGGAAGAGCCCACGCCGTTCAGCCGCCTGATCCGCAGTCTCGCCACCAGCCTGTCCCCTGCGGAAGCAGCCATCTTCCAGCACTCCTGCGCCCGAGCCCAGCAGCTGGGCGGCTGCTGGGCCAGAAAGAAGGCACTCAGAAGGAGGCAGAGGAGGGCGCCATGTCCTGCTGCGCCCACAGAGCGCTTGCACCAGTCTGAGCGCACTGCGAGCACATCAGCATGAAGAAGAAGGAGGAAGAGCCAAGAGGACTGCCGCCATGCCCGAATCGGAGAAGACATCGAGATCCAAGCTGCATCAACATCATGCCCAAATCGGCCACAGCCAAGCACGCCAAGCCCAGCCAGAGCTCGCCAGAGCAGCCAGTCAAGGCGCCACAGAGGAGGTGCTCTGTGTGGAAGACAGCCACTCAACTTCTCAGCCACCTCAGTGACCACAGCTCACCACGCCCTCCAACCGAGCCCGCCCACTTGCTCAGAGGAGGCGGCAGTCCTGAGGTGAGCGGAGCCGAGTGCATCAGCGCCAGCCCGGCAGACCAGCGAAGAGCTGCGAGAGACCGTCTGCGCTGCTCCTCTGCTCCGCAGCAGCAGGAAGGAGGAAGAGCGAGGAAGGCAGGAGCCAAGTGTCCTCACTCCGCCTCGCTTTTTCCAGAGCAGCTGAGCATGCTGATCAGAAGATGGCGCTGGAGAACGCAGCAGAAGAGAAGAAGAAGGCAGGAAGAGAAAGCAGCGGAAAGAGGTGTTTACAAGCTCCCTCCTGAGCAGCAGGCGTGCAGCGAAGGAAGGAGCCGCATGCGCCCAGAGGAACTGGCAGCTCTGGAAGCTGCCAGGCAACAACAAGTGGCTTCCCACCGCCACTCACCTCAGAGCAGGGCAGCTCAGGACTCCGCCTTCAGGAGAGCTGAAGCCCCACGCCTCTCTCCACAGGATCACTCGCTCCACCCAGCCTGCCCCTAGGAACTTCGCTGAGCTCCTGAGCCAGAGCGACCTGCAGGAGTGCATCAGCTCCGGCCATGAAGAAGAAGGAAGGCATCGCCATCCGCGCGCCATGCCGAGCCCCAAAGCTGAAAACTGCCGAGGAGAGCTGCTCGGAGCGCCGAGAGACCCAGCCCTCAGAGGCCACGCGCCCTCTGGCTCCGCCTCCCAGAGCCGCCGAGTCCGGAAGCATCCAGGAGTGAGCCAACCCACAGCAGCGAACGCCGCTGCGGGCCACTTCGCCGCGACACTCACACTCTGCCGTGCTCTCACGAACTGCGCTGAGCCGCCTGCCGACTTTTGAAGAAGAAGGGGGGAGAGGAGGAAGGCGCAAGAGAAGAAGGCAGCAGACTGGAAAGAGCAGGAAGAGGAGGCAGGAGAAAGCAGTAGCGCCTGCGGCGGACACGCTTCAGATCCAGGAACCCAGGGCAGAGCTCGTCTGGAGGAGAAACAACAAGCGCCGCTACCACTCCGCTCAAAGCAGCAGAGGCCCTCCTCCTCCAGCCTCGCCCAGCACCCAGGAGCTGTACGGAGCCCAGCCCGCCTCCTCAGGAACCCCCGCCTCACAGCCTCACCAACAGGGCGCCTGAGCGAGGATGGGACGAGCTGCAGGAGTGCATCAGCCACGCATGCCCAAGAAGAAGAAGGCTGAGAAGGCCGCCATCGACGCCTGCATCAGGCCCCAGTGAGGAAGGGGCGCATGAGGCGCCAAGGTGCGGAGCGCCACTCGAACCCTCAGAGGCAATCAAGAGGCCAAGCCAGAAGCCCGCCTCCAAAATGAATCAGGAGCACCTGAAGCAACAGCTCAGCGGAACTGAGGGTCAGACCTGAGTCGTGAGCTCCAGGCCAAGAGCCATCAAGGAAGAAGGGAGGAGGAAAGGGTCAGGGGCAAAAGACAAGGATCCTGAAGGCATCTCAGGCCAAGATAAACAGAGGAGGGAGAGTCTTAATCCAGTAACATCAGTCCTTCTGCCAGGACAGAGCCACAGCCCACCACCAGTCTCCAAAATCAGTCCTCCATCAGCTCTCCTCAACAAGCAGGGGCAATAAGCTCACAAACTCAGTCAGCGTCCAGGAAATCGACAGCCAAACGTCAGATTAATCAGGAGAGTCGCCCGCTCATCGTCCAAATCATCAGCGCCAGCCAGAATCAGTAAACAGAGAGCCATGCCAACAAACATCAGTCCAATAATCAATCAAAACAAACATCAGTCCTAATCAATAAAACAAACATCAGCTAATCAAAAACCGCCAGTAGCATTTCAATAAACAAACCCCCAGGCAAAACAGGAGGTCAGCCAATAAACAAACAAACACTGAAATCAAGCCACGCCACAGGAACATCAGTCAATAATCATCAAACATCAGCCAATCAATAAAACAAACATCAGTCATAATCACACCTGGAGGAAGACTAAACCACGTGGCAGTGCCAGGGAAGCTCGGAGCTTAATCAAGCATGCCCAGTCAATGACATAACAGCCAATAATCAATAAAACAAACATCAGTCCATAATCAATAAAACAAACATCAGTCTCAATAAAACAAACATCGTCCATTAATCAATCAAACATCAGTCCCTGCTCAAACATCAGTCCACTTAATCAATAAAACAAACATCAGTCCATTAATCCTCAAACATCAGTCCAATCCTCAATGACAAACATCAGCCAATAATCAATCAAACATCAGTCCTAATCAATCAAACATCAGTCCTAATCTCAAACATCAGCGGCTAATCAATAAAACAAACATCAGCCATTAATCAATAAAACAAACATCAGTCCATTAATCAATACAAACATCAGCCAATAATCAATAAAACAAACATCAGTCCATTAATCAATAAAACAAACATCAGCCCTAATCAATAAAACAAACATCAGTCCATAATCAATAAAACAAACATCAGTCCTTAATCAATCAAACATCAGTCCTAATCAATAAAACAAACATCAGTCCATAATCAATAAAACAAACATCAGTCCAGTCAATAAAACAAACATCAGTCAAAATCAATCAAACATCAGTCCATTAATCAATAAAACAAACATCAGTCCTTAATCTCCTCAGTCCATGAATCAATCAAACATCAGTATTAATCAATAAAACAAACATCAGTCCATTAATCAATAAAACAAACATCAGTCCAATAATCAATAAAACAAACATCAGTCCATTAATCTCAAACATCAGTCAATCAATAAAACAAACATCAGTCCATTAATCAATAAAACAAACATCAGTCCTTAATAAAACAAACATCAGTCCATTAATCAATAAAACAAACATCAGTCCATTAATCAATAAAACAAACATCAGTCCATTAATCAATAAAACAAACATCAGTCCATTAATCAATAAAACAAACATCAGTCAAATGATCAATAAAACAAACATCAGTCCATTAATCAATAAAACAAACATCAGTCCATTAATCAATAAAACAAACATCAGTCCATTAATCAATAAAACAAACATCAGTCCATTAATCAATAAAACAAACATCAGTCCAATGATCAATAAAACAAACATCAGTCCATTAATCAATAAAACAAACATCAGTCCAATGATCAATTAAACAAACATCAGTCCATTAATCAATAAAACAAACATCAGTCAAATGATCAATAAAACAAACATCAGTCCATTAATCAATAAAACAAACATCAGTCCATTAATCAATAAAACAAACATCAGTCCAATGATCAATTAAACAAACAAACATCAGTCCAATGATCAATTAAACAAACGTCAGTCCAATGATCAATTAAACAAACATCAGTCCATAAATCAATTAAACAAACATCAGTCCATAAATCAATAAAACAAACATCAGTCCAATAATCAATAAAACAAACATCAGTCCAATGATCAATTAAACAAACATCAGTCCATTAATCAATAAAACAAACATCAGTCCAATAATCAATAAAACAAACATCAGTCCATTAATCAATAAAACAAACATCAGTCCAATAATCAATAAAACAAACATCAGTCCAATAATCAATAAAACAAACATCAGTCCATTAATCAATAAAACAAACATCAGTCCAATGATCAATAAAACAAACATCAGTCCAATAATCAATAAAACAAACATCAGTCCATTAATCAGTAAAACAAACATCAGTCCATTAATCAATAAAACAAACATCAGTCCAATAATCAATAAAACAAACATCAGTCCATTAATCAATAAAACAAACATCAGTCCAATAATCAATAAAACAAACATCAGTCCAATAATCAATAAAACAAACATCAGTCCAATGATCAATTAAACAAACATCAGTCCATAAATCAATAAAACAAACATCAGTCCAATGATCAATTAAACAAACATCAGTCCAATAATCAATAAAACAAACATCAGTCCAATAATCAATAAAACAAACATCAGTCCATTAATCAATAAAACAAACATCAGTCCAATAATCAATAAAACAAACATCAGTCCAATGATCAATAAAACAAACATCAGTCCAATGATCAATAAAACAAACATCAGTCCAATGATCAATAAAACAAACATCAGTCCATTAATCAATAAAACAAACATCAGTCCATTAATCAATAAAACAAACATCAGTCCAATGATCAATAAAACAAACATCAGTCCATTAATCAATAAAACAAACATCAGTCCATTAATCAATAAAACAAACATCAGTCCATTAATCAATAAAACAAACATCAGTCCAATGATCAATAAAACAAACATCAGTCCATTAATCAATAAAACAAACATCAGTCCATTAATCAATAAAACAAACATCAGTCCATTAATCAATAAAACAAACATCAGTCCAATGATCAATAAAACAAACATCAGTCCATTAATCAATAAAACAAACATCAGTCCAATGATCAATAAAACAAACATCAGTCCATTAATCAATAAAACAAACATCAGTCCATTAATCAATAAAACAAACATCAGTCCATTAAACAATAAAACAAACATCAGTCCAAAAATCAATAAAACAAACATCAGTCCAATTAATCAATAAAACAAACATCAGTCCAATGATCAATAAAACAAACATCAGTCCATTAATCAATAAAACAAACATCAGTCCATTAATCAATAAAACAAACATCAGTCCAATGATCAATAAAACAAACATCAGTCCATTAATCAATAAAACAAACATCAGTCCATTAATCAATAAAACAAACATCAGTCCAATGATCAATAAAACAAACATCAGTCCATTAATCAATAAAACAAACATCAGTCCATTAATCAATAAAACAAACATCAGTCCATTAATCAATAAAACAAACATCAGTCCATTAATCAATAAAACAAACATCAGTCCATTAATCAATAAAACAAACATCAGTCCATTAATCAATAAAACAAACATCAGTCCAATGATCAATAAAACAAACATCAGTCCAATAATCAATAAAACAAACATCAGTCCATTAATCAATAAAACAAACATCAGTCCAATGATCAATAAAACAAACATCAGTCCATTAATCAATAAAACAAACATCAGTCCAATGATCAATAAAACAAACATCAGTCCATTAATCAATAAAACAAACATCAGTCCATTAATCAATAAAACAAACATCAGTCCATTAATCAATAAAACAAACATCAGTCCAATGATCAATAAAACAAACATCAGTCCATTAATCAATAAAACAAACATCAGTCCAATAATCAATAAAACAAACATCAGTCCAATAATCAATAAAACAAACATCAGTCCATTGATCAATAAAACAAACATCAGTCCATTAATCAATAAAACAAACATCAGTCCATTAATCAATAAAACAAACATCAGTCCAATAATCAATAAAACAAACATCAGTCCTTCAATCAATAAAACAAACATCAGTCCAATAATCAATAAAACAAACATCAGTCCATTAATCAGTAAAACAAACATCAGTCCATTAATCAATAAAACAAACATCAGTCCAATAATCAATAAAACAAACATCAGTCCATTAATCAATAAAACAAACATCAGTCCAATGATCAATAAAACAAACATCAGTCCATTAATCAATAAAACAAACATCAGTCCAATAATCAATAAAACAAACATCAGTCCATTAATCAATAAAACAAACATCAGTCCAATAATCAATAAAACAAACATCAGTCCAATAATCAATAAAACAAACATCAGTCCAATAATCAATAAAACAAACATCAGTCCATTAATCAATAAAACAAACATCAGTCCAATAATCAATAAAACAAACATCAGTCCAATAATCAATAAAACAAACATCAGTCCATTGATCAATAAAACAAACATCAGTCCATTAATCAATAAAACAAACATCAGTCCATTAATCAATAAAACAAACATCAGTCCATTAATCAATAAAACAAACATCAGTCCAATGATCAATAAAACAAACATCAGTCCAATAATCAATAAAACAAACATCAGTCCATTAATCAATAAAACAAACATCAGTCCAATAATCAATAAAACAAACATCAGTCCATTAATCAATTAAACAAACATCAGTCCATTAATCAATAAAACAAACATCAGTCCATTAATCAATAAAACAAACATCAGTCCATTAATCAATAAAACAAACATCAGTCCATTAATCAATAAAACAAACATCAGTCCAATAATCAATAAAACAAACATCAGTCCATTAATCAATTAAACAAACATCAGTCCATTAATCAATAAAACAAACATCAGTCCATTGATCAATAAAACAAACATCAGTCCATTAATCAATAAAACAAACATCAGTCCAATGATCAATAAAACAAACATCAGTCCAATAATCAATAAAACAAACATCAGTCCATTAATCAATAAAACAAACATCAGTCCATTAATCAATAAAACAAACATCAGTCCAATGATCAATAAAACAAACATCAGTCCAATAATCAATAAAACAAACATCAGTCCATTAATCAATAAAACAAACATCAGTCCATTAATCAATAAAACAAACATCAGTCCAATGATCAATAAAACAAACATCAGTCCAATAATCAATAAAACAAACATCAGTCCATTAATCAATAAAACAAACATCAGTCCATTAATCAATAAAACAAACATCAGTCCATTAATCAATAAAACAAACATCAGTCCATTAATCAATAAAACAAACATCAGTCCATTAATCAATAAAACAAACATCAGTCCAATGATCAATAAAACAAACATCAGTCCAATAATCAATAAAACAAACATCAGTCCATTAATCAATAAAACAAACATCAGTCCAATAATCAATAAAACAAACATCAGTCCATTAATCAATTAAACAAACATCAGTCCATTGATCAATAAAACAAACATCAGTCCATTAATCAATAAAACAAACATCAGTCCAATGATCAATAAAACAAACATCAGTCCAATAATCAATAAAACAAACATCAGTCCATTAATCAATAAAACAAACATCAGTCCATTAATCAATAAAACAAACATCAGTCCAATGATCAATTAAACAAACAAACATCAGTCCAATAATCAATAAAACAAACATCAGTCCATTAATCAATAAAACAAACATCAGTCCATTAATCAATAAAACAAACATCAGTCCAATGATCAATAAAACAAACATCAGTCCAATAATCAATAAAACAAACATCAGTCCATTAATCAATAAAACAAACATCAGTCCAATAATCAATAAAACAAACAAACATCAGTCCAATGATCAATAAAACAAACATCAGTCCAATAATCAATAAAACAAACATCAGTCCAATAATCAGTAAAACAAACATCAGTCCATTAATCAATAAAACAAACATCAGTCCAATAATCAATAAAACAAACATCAGTCCAATAATCAATAAAACAAACAAACATCAGTCCAATGATCAATTAAACAAACATCAGTCCATTAATCAATAAAACAAACATCAGTCCAATAATCAATAAAACAAACATCAGTCCAATAATCAATAAAACAAACAAACATCAGTCCAATGATCAATTAAACAAACGTCAGTCCAATAATCAATAAAACAAACATCAGTCCATTAATCAGTAAAACAAACATCAGTCCATTAATCAATAAAACAAACATCAGTCCATAAATCAATAAAACAAACATCAGTCCAATGATCAATTAAACAAACATCAGTCCATTAATCAATAAAACAAACATCAGTCCATTAATCAATAAAACAAACATCAGTCCATTAATCAATAAAACAAACATCAGTCCAATGATCAATAAAACAAACATCAGTCCAATAATCAATAAAACAAACATCAGTCCATTAATCAATAAAACAAACATCAGTCCAATAATCAATAAAACAAACATCAGTCCATTAATCAATTAAACAAACATCAGTCCATTAATCAATAAAACAAACATCAGTCCAATAATCAATAAAACAAACATCAGTCCATTAATCAATAAAACAAACATCAGTCCATTAATCAATAAAACAAACATCAGTCCATTAATCAATAAAACAAACATCAGTCCAATAATCAATAAAACAAACATCAGTCCATTAATCAATTAAACAAACATCAGTCCATTAATCAATAAAACAAACATCAGTCCATTGATCAATAAAACAAACATCAGTCCATTAATCAATAAAACAAACATCAGTCCAATGATCAATAAAACAAACATCAGTCCATTAATCAATAAAACAAACATCAGTCCAGTGATCAATAAAACAAACATCAGTCCATTAATCAATAAAACAAACATCAGTCCAATGATCAATAAAACAATCATCAGTCCAATAATCAATAAAACAATCATCAGTTTTCTGAGGGCTGGTTGTTTACGGCCTGAGCGTCTCCACGACGTCTCCACGCCGTCTCCACGCCGTCTCCACGCCGTCTCGCTGCTCGTCTGTTTGATTTTTTAACTCCTGTTTCCAGAACTCGACCTCAGACTCCTGATTAGGTTTGATTTGTTGGAGGAAAGTTTGCTGCTGATGAAACGGAAACTTTGACGAGTCTGTTTGGTGAAGTTTTGGTAAATTTTAAGATTTTTGGTCTGCTGGCTGAAAACTTCTTGCTCTGTCGCCTTGGCAACGGTAAACACTGTAAAACGTAAGTTATTGCTGTAAAACCTTCAAACGTTGAAGCACATAATTTAAGATGAGACGTTTCAGCGAACAGTTTTTATGTCGGAGGGAAAGTTTGAGACGTTAAAGATGAACAATAAAGATTAACAATTTAGCTGAAGTCTGTTTCTTGTTTTCATTGTTTTATTTATTTTATTTTTTATTTTTTTACCGTGCTGTGGGTCATGGTCGTGGTCGCACACTCGTCCCTGGTTTCACTCACAGCTCCGGTTAAAAAAACTCGGCCGGTTAAATTTTTTTAGTTTCTTTTAGTTTTTACTGTTTTAGGCAAAATTTGCAGAGCAGTGAATAGCAACTGCTGAGTTTTTAATTTTAATACCTTTTTATACTTTTATGGAGTTTATGACACAATAATGTGGATAAATAAATCCAATGTAATATTTAAGAATAACCTTCTCAGCCTAAACCCTCATTTATCGATTTTATAGTCTTGAGTAACAAAACAAAAAACCTCCAAAATCACCAACGTTCTTATGCTGAAGAAGACTGACATATCGTCGCACGTCCATAAATACCTCATTTTGGTCACGTTGCCGTCGGCCGTCGCTCGGTGACGTCACGTCCGCTCGAGTTTCACCGCAATCATATCATATATCATATAATAGGATGTATTCGTGGACATTATTCCAGCTGTATCATTTTCATTCTCTTATCAAGCACAAAACACTGCAGCTGATGATGCAGCAGCATTATCTGTGAGTTTACCGCGGTCCATCTAGGTGGAACTAATGTCCTCACTGACTAATGTTTCCACATGGACGTAAATAGTTCCTCTGTAGTCCGGATAAAATCTGTCTGTCACACAGCTGATTGGCTGTTGCCGCACAACCACACACGACATCGCCTGAAAAAAATCAACTTTTTGTTTTGACATCGCGCGACGAGTGAAGTGATCGTCTTGTACGGAGCAAACGCATCGCGGGAGGGTTAGCCCCGCCCTGTCGCGCCTGTACATTGACTTTGAATGGAGTGATCACCGAGGTAGAACAAGAAACGTCCGGTGTGAACGCACCTTAAGACAGAAACAAGAACCTGTGTTCAGCCTGCTCTAAGCCTCAGTATAAGTCAGTGTGTTTAAACTATGATCAGGATCACCTGCTCTAAGCCTCAGTATAAGTCAGTGAGTTTAAACTATGATCAGGATCACCTGCTCTAAGCCTCAGTATAAGTCAGTGTGTTATATTAAACTATGATCAGGATCACCTGCTCTAAACCTCAGTATAAGTCAGTGTGTTATATTAAACTATGATCAGGATCACCTGCTCTAAGCCTCAGTATAAGTCAGTGTGTAATTAAACTATGATCAGGATCACCTGCTCTAAGCCTCAGTATAAGTCAGTGTGTAATTAAACTATGATCAGGATTACCTGCTCTAAGCCTCAGTATAAGTCAGTGTGTTATATTAAACTATGATCAGGATCACCTGCTCTAAGCCTCAGTATAAATCAGTGTGTTTAAACTATGATCAGGATCACCTGCTCTAAGCCTCAGCATAAGTCAGTGTGATCACCTGCTCTAAGCCTCAGTATAAGTCAGTGTGTTATATTAAACTATGATCAGGATCACCTGCTCTAAGCTTCAGCATAAGTCAGTGTGTTTAATTAAACTATGATCAGGATCACCTGCTCTAAGCCTCAGTATAAGTCAGTGTGTAATTAAACTATGATCAGGATCACCTGCTCTAAGCCTCAGTATAAGTCAGTGTGTAATTAAACTATGATCAGGATCACCTGCTCTAAGCCTCAGAATAAGTCAGTGTGTTATATTAAACTATGATTAGGATCACCTGCTCTAAGCCTCAGTATAAGTCAGTGTGTTATATTAAACTATGATCAGGATCACCTGCTCTAAGCCTCAGTATAAGTCAGTGTGTAATTAAACTATGATCAGGATCACCTGCTCTAAGCCTCAGTATAAGTCAGTGTGTAATTAAACTATGATCAGGATCACCTGCTCTAAGCTTCAGCATAAGTCAGTGTGTTTAATTAAACTATGATCAGAATCACCTGCTCTAAGCCTCAGAATAAGTCAGTGTGTTATATTAAACTATGATCAGGATCACCTGCTCTAAGCTTCAGCATAAGTCAAATAATAATAATAATAATAAATTTTATTTGTAAAGCACTTTATATTCAGAGAATCTCAAAGTGCTACAGAGCAATCAGATAAAATAAAAGATTTAAAGCTAAGTAAAAGCCTTTCTAAATAGGTGAGTCTTTAGTTCCCGTTTAAAAGCATCTGTAGTCTGTGGTTCCCTCAGGTGGTCAGGGAGGGCGTTCCACAGCCTCGGAGCTGTGGCAGAGAAGGCCCGATCGCCCATGGTGCGGAGCTTTGTTCTGGGGACTTTGAGTAGGTTTTTGTTTTTAGAACGGAGGGAACTTGAAGAGGCCTGAAGGGAGAGGAGTTCCTTGAGGTACTGGGGGGCATGACCATGAATGCATTGGTGGGTGAGGAGGGAGACCTTGTATTCAATTCTGAGTGGGACGGGGAGCCAGTGGAGAGTTTTCAGAATGGGGGTGATGTGATCATATTTGTGGACCCGTAGCAATATTCTGGCAGCGCTGTTTTGGATGTACTGCAGTCTCTGGATGCTCTTGCTGGAGATCCCAATGAGGAGGGCATTACAGTAATCCAGCCTGGAGGAGATAAAGGCATGGACGAGCTTCTCTGAATCTGCCAGTGTGAGTGTTGGACGGAGTTTGGAGATGTTCCGGAGGTGGTAGAATGAGGCCTTACAGAGGTGCTTGATGTGGGTGTCAAAGGTTAGTTGTGGGTCCATTTTTATACCCAAGTTGGTGACAGAAGTGGAGAGGGGGATGTCTTGGCCAGAAAAGGTGACACTGGTGATGGTGGAAGAGTGAAGCTGATGTGGTGTTCCAACCAGGATGGCTTCTGTTTTGTTACAGTTCAACTGGAGGAAGTTGAGCTTCATCCATGCCTCTATCTCCTCCAGGCAGGTGGTCAGTGTGGACAGAGGAGCAGTGGAGGTGGGGTTGGTCCTTATGTAAAGCTGGGTGTCATCAGCATAGCAATGGTAGGAAACCCCATGCCTGCTGATGAGTTTACCCAGGGGGAGCAGGTAGAGAGTAAAGAGGGTGGGACCCAACACAGAGCCCTGAGGGACACCGCATGTGACATAATGGGTGTGGGACCGTGCTTTGCCCAGGGCAACGTGTTCAGTTCTGTTTGTGAGGTAGGAGGTGAACCAGCTAAGTGCAGTTTCAGACAGTCCAATTGTGTATTGCAAACGTTGAAGGAGGATGTTGTGGCTCGTGTCAAAAGCAGCTGTAAGGTCCAGGAGGATGAGTAGCGATGGGGAACCGGTATCTGCTGCCACCAGAAGGTCGTTGATGACCCTGACCAAAGCTGTTTCTGTGCTATGGCCAGGGCGAAAGCCGGACTGAAACTTCTCATAAAGGTTGTTTTGTTTGAGGTGATCCTGTAATTGAACGGCAACTATTTTTCCAGGACTTTTGAAAGAAATGGAAGATTGGAAATGGGTCTGTAATTGGAGAGAACTTCTGGATCCAGGGTCAGTTTTTTTAGTAATGGTCTGATGACAGCGGTTTTTAACTGAGAAGGGATAAGGCCGGTTTGAAGGGAGTGATTTATGATCTTGGTGGTGAGTGGGGAGATGGCAGAGATGTTGGTTTTCAGCAGAGCTGAAGGAAAAGGGTCCAGAGCACAGGTGGTCGGCTTCATTTTCCTAATGATATCCTTCACCTCCTCCTGTGTGACATCACAGAAGGAACGGAGAGGCTGGACAAACTCTGATGCTGGATCGGCAGGTTGGGGAGACAGGGCTGTAGTGGTGGAGAGGTGTTTATGGATGTTATCAACTTTTTGTCTGAAAAAAGTGATGTGCATATTGCACCTCTCCTCAGTGGTTTCAGAGTGGAGGAGTGAAGGAGGTTTGAGTAGGTGGTTTATTGTTGAGAAGAGTTGTTTTGAATTTCCAGGACTGTTGTTGATGATGGTGGAATAAAACCTGGACCGTGCATCCCTCAGTGCATCTGCATACGCCTTCCTGTGTTCTCTGTATGCCAGTCTGTGAACAGTCAGTCCAGAGGCCTTGAGCTGCCGCTCAGGGGCACGCCCAGCAGCCTTCATCTTTCGCAGCTCGCAGGAGTACTAGGGTGCTGAGCGTGAGAAAGAGACTGTCCTGGATGTTAGGGGGGCATGGTGATCCAGGAGACTGCTCAAGGACTGGTTGTAGAAATCCACTAAGTCGGCACCAGAGAGGGACTCAGTAGAGCCAGAGAGAAGTTGAAGGTCCAGGGCCAGGGCATCCACATTGATGTTTTTTAGGTTTCTGAAATGGATCTGTCGCTTGGATTTGGCGTTGGGGCAGGGGAAAGTCAGCTCCATTGACACGACCTTATGATCAGACACACCAAGATCGTAAACCTGCAGGTTGGTGATGAGGGGGGAGTTAGAGATGATGAGATCAAGCGTGTGTCCCCTGGAATGCGTAGGGACATCAACGTGCTGTTGCAGATTTAAAGGGTCAAGAAGCTGAAGGAATTCAGCAGAGGAGTGGCATGAAGGTGTGTCAACATGAATATTTAAATCTCCCAGAATTATGATATTGGCTGAGGTAGCACAGAGTGTTGTGAGGAGATCAGACATTTCTGGGATAAAAGCAGGATTAGATTTTGGAGGCCGGTAGATGAGAAGAACAGTCATAGGAAAGGGGGGCTTGCATTTAAATGCAAGACACTCGCAGGAGGTTGTTGTGGGCAGCATGATGCGGGACAGCTCCAGGTCTTGTCGGTGGATGACAGCCAGGCTGTCTCCCTTCAGGCCACCACCACGACCAATGCCGCGAGCTGCCTCCAGGTAACTGTAACTGGGGGGACAGGCTTCATTGAGTGCGTGGTAAACCTCTGGCTGATGCCAGGTCTCTGTCAGACACATAAAGTCCAAACCTTTATCCCTGATGTGTTCTTCAATCAGGGTGGATTTATTGTTTATGGACTGGGTGTTAAAAAGTTCAAATTTGATTGAAGACTGTGGGGTGAATCTCAATATAGGTCGCAAAGCACTGAAGTCCACTCCGCGGAGGCTGGAATCCCTTCCACGAATTCTATCCAGCCGAACGCGCGGAGATCTCGCGGTGTTTCCCATGTTGGAGTGCAGAGATCTCGCGGTACTTCCTGAGCTGATAGAGACTGGAGCAGCGGCGCTCTGATGACGCATCATTCGCGCGACAGGTGACCATAGAGACGGGATGTTTGTAGCAGGGCAGTTTGGCTGGTTATGAATGATGAATTTTCGTCCGGACCCCCTGTGAATGTAGCGTGGGCGGCGAAGAAGTCCGAGTTCCTTAATCATGGGGATGTTAAGTCCGGGGGTGACTGCAGGCTTCAGTCGGCGAAGTTGTGAGATGGAATAGCAGAACGCCATGCCGGCAGATCCCTCGGTGTCACTCCGTGTGAAGCTTGTGGAGCAGCGGTTGAATGGAGAAAAGTTATCCGTCAGAACGATGGTTTATGGTCTGAAGGTTGGATCCAAGGAGCCTTTTTCAGGTGGGACAAGGTTAAAAGCTGGAAGTCGTCAGTAGCAGGTATGTACCCGGCTACGTAGCTACCCACCGGTAGAAAATAGGTTCGATAGATCGTTTGATCCGAGATACAAAAAGACACAAAGCACCGCAGCTAGAACACAGCGTGCAGTAAGGAGAGAAACTTTCCCTTACAGAACTTTTCCTTACAGAAATAGCACAGGAAAACGAACAGACAGTCCAAAGCCCAGGTGGAGAAGCGGCGAACAAACAACGCCAGCGTCCTCTCCCCTCAGTAGTAATTTTGCTGCCATAACCAATTTTCCTAAGACACTTTTGGATTTTTTGCCAGTGTGTTATATTAAACTATGATCTATGATACTATGATATATTAAACTATGATCAGGATCACCTGCTCTAAGCCTCAGCATAAGTCAGTGTGTAATTAAACTATGATCAGGATCACCTGCTCTAAGCCTCAGTATAAGTCAGTGTGTTATTAAACTATGATCAGGATCACCTGCTCTAAGCCTCAGTATAAGTCAGTGTGTTATATTAAACTATGATCAGGATCACCTGCTCTAAGCCTCAGCATAAGTCAGTGTGTAATTAAACTTTGATCAGGATCACCTGCTCTAAGCCTCAGTATAAGTCAGTGTGTAATTAAACTATGATCAGGATCACCTGCTCTAAGCCTCAGAATAAGTCAGTGTGTAATTAAACTTTGATCAGGATCACCTGCTCTAAGCCTCAGTATAAGTCAGTGTGTTATATTAAACTATGATCAGGATCACCTGCTCTAAGCCTCAGCATAAGTCAGTGTGTTATATTAAACTATGATCAGGATCACCTGCTCTAAGCCTCAGAATAAGTCAGTGTGTTATATTAAACTATGATCAGGATCACCTGCTCTAAGCCTCAGTATAAGTCAGTGTGTAATTAAACTATGATCAGGATCACCTGCTCTAAGCCTCAGTATAAGTCAGTGTGTTATATTAAACTATGATCAGGATCACCTGCTCTAAGCTTCAGCATAAGTCAGTGTGTAATTAAACTATGATCAGGATCACCTGCTCTAAGCCTCAGTATAAGTCAGTGTGTAATTAAACTATGATCAGGATCACCTGCTCTAAGCCTCAGCATAAGTCAGTGTGTTATATTAAACTATGATCAGGATCACCTGCTCTAAGCCTCAGAATAAGTCAGTGTGTAATTAAACTATGATCAGGATCACCTGCTCTAAGCCTCAGAATAAGTCAGTGTGTAATTAAACTATGATCAGGATCACCTGCTCTAAGCCTCAGTATAAGTCAGTGTGTTTAATTAAACTATGATCAGGATCACCTGCTCTAAGCCTCAGTATAAGTCAGTGTGTTTAATTAAACTATGATCAGGATCACCTGCTCTAAGCCTCAGAATAAGTCAGCTTGTAATTAAACTATGATCAGGATCACCTGCTCTAAGCTTCAGCATAAGTCAGTGTGTAATTAAACTATGATCAGGATCACCTGCTCTAAGCCTCAGTATAAGTCAGTGTGTTATATTAAACTATGATCAGGATCACCTGCTCTAAGCCTCAGCATAAGTCAGTGTGTTATATTAAACTATGATCAGGATCACCTGCTCTAAGCCTCAGAATAAGTCAGTGTGTAATTAAACTATGATCAGGATCACCTGCTCTAAGCCTCAGAATAAGTCAGTGTGTAATTAAACTATGATCAGGATCACCTGCTCTAAGCCTCAGTATAAGTCAGTGTGTTTAATTAAACTATGATCAGGATCACCTGCTCTAAGCCTCAGTATAAGTCAGTGTGTTTAATTAAACTATGATCAGGATCACCTGCTCTAAGCCTCAGAATAAGTCAGCTTGTAATTAAACTATGATCAGGATCACCTGCTCTAAGCCTCAGTATAAGTCAGTGTGTTATATTAAACTATGATCAGGATCACCTGCTCTAAGCCTCAGCATAAGTCAGTGTGTTATATTAAACTATGATCAGGATCACCTGCTCTAAGCCTCAGAATAAGTCAGTGTGTAATTAAACTATGATCAGGATCACCTGCTCTAAGCCTCAGAATAAGTCAGTGTGTAATTAAACTATGATCAGGATCACCTGCTCTAAGCCTCAGTATAAGTCAGTGTGTTTAATTAAACTATGATCAGGATCACCTGCTCTAAGCCTCAGAATAAGTCAGTGTGTAATTAAACTATGATCAGGATCACCTGCTCTAAGCCTCAGCATAAGTCAGTGTGTTTAATTAAACTATGATCAGGATCACCTGCTCTAAGCCTCAGTATAAGTCAGTGTGTTTAATTAAACTATGATCAGGATCACCTGCTCTAAGCCTCAGTATAAGTCAGTGTGTTATATTAAACTATGATCAGGATCACCTGCTCTAAGCCTCAGTATAAGTCAGTGTGTTATATTAAACTATGATCAGGATCACCTGCTCTAAGCCTCAGTATAAGTCAGTGTGTAATTAAACTATGATCAGGATCACCTGCTCTAAGCCTCAGTATAAGTCAGTGTGTTATATTAAACTATGATCAGGATCACCTGCTCTAAGCCTCAGCATAAGTCAGTGTGTTATATTAAACTATGATCAGGATCACCTGCTCTAAGCCTCAGAATAAGTCAGTGTGTAATTAAACTATGATCAGGATCACCTGCTCTAAGCCTCAGAATAAGTCAGTGTGTTATATTAAACTATGATCAGGATCACCTGCTCTGAGCCTCAGTATAAGTCAGTGTGTTTAATTAAACTATGATCAGGATCACCTGCTCTAAGCCTCAGTATAAGTCAGTGTGTTTAATTAAACTATGATCAGGATCACCTGCTCTAAGCCTCAGCATAAGTCAGTGTGTTATATTAAACTATGATCAGGATCACCTGCTCTAAGCCTCAGAATAAGTCAGTGTGTAATTAAACTATGATCAGGATCACCTGCTCTAAGCCTCAGTATAAGTCAGTGTGTTTAATTAAACTATGATCAGGATCACCTGCTCTAAGCCTCAGTATAAGTCAGCTTGTAATTAAACTATGATCAGGATCACCTGCTCTAAGCCTCAGTATAAGTCAGTGTGTAATTAAACTATGATCAGAGGCCTATATCACAAAGCAGGATTAATGTGTTAGCGAGATAACTTCAGGGTTAACCCTGATTTACTGATAGCACGAAGCCGGTTCCTTTTTTATCAGAGTAGATCACCATGGTGACTCTGAACGGCTATCCTGCTCCGGAGCAGGAGAAGTTGGGGGTTGAATCTGATCCTGCGAGATGGCCCTCGCACTAGCCAATCAGCTTCTCCAAATCAATGCCCTGCCCTCTTCTCCTGAACCCAGTAGAAGGAGGTGCACAACTTTTGAGATGAGCATGAAGATGAGAAGGAGTGTGACAACACCGATTTGACCCATTAGATCAATCTGACGACGCACTATGAGATGTACCTGTTCTCACGGCCCAGAATCATCTATACCTGTGTGGTACTGTATATTGGAGCTGTTTATTCCCCGTGTGACCCGCAGGAGCGGAGCACGAACTGTCACACTGTCGTTTTGCATCGCCCTGCAATATAAACTTCACTTGTACAGCCCCTTTAATACATTCAAATGCATCAGAAAGTGCTTGATAAATAAAGGGATGTAAATCTTATGTGAAACAGCACATTATTCTATTATTCCATCATCTCCATCATGTCATTCCTGCACTTTATTCATGTGTTTGAGGGTTCTTTTTTTTCTTGCTGATTATTAAATTGTTAATTTTATTTTTTATCTGCTCCCATGAACTCCTCACAGCAGAGGGATTATCTGAGAGAATGGGCTGATAATTGTCAGACATACAACACATTTTCACAGTATGTTGCTTCATGAGATTCATGAGTGTGATCAGTGTCAGATATAGCCCATAATAAGTACTTTGAGCATTTTCACAGTCCACCACGCATGTTAATAATAATACTTTTTATTTCAGGGCGCTTTTCACAACACTCAAGGTCACCTTACATGAGTCACAAACAAAGAGCACATGAAGTATAAATAAAAAGTGCATTAAAAGCAGGCATAAAAAGAAACTTTGTCTGTGACTGACAGCTGCTACGATGTTTCATTTCTCTATTATATTGTTTTTTTATCCTAACATCTTAACTTTATCAGACGCTGCTCTTCTCATGTAAAATACGGAGCTCTGTCAGTGTGTTCTCCTCTCATGATCATGACTGTGATTGGTCAGCTGCCTCTGACTCCTCCCCTTATACGTGCACGTTCACGGCTCTTGATGAAACAATCCTGGATTGAGTTACCGTGTTGATAATCTGCGTCGTGCTATCGATTATCCTGATGGCCATTGTTGTCGGTCACTCAATCCTGGATAGATGTGAGTTATCGGGGAGAAGTTGACTGAGCTTCGTGCTATAGGCCTCAGGATCACCTGCTCTAAGCCTCAGTATAAGTCACTTTTTGATGAATCCATTGAAGTTAATTGATTTTTATTTATAGGTAATAGGGGAAGTTTTGGAGATGTTTGGCCTGCGTTGTTCTAAATACAAGCGAGCCTAGACCAGTATTGTTTTTGGATGACTCCCTTAGACCTGGTCCAGTCCGACGAGGATCCATTTCCACCCTTTAAAGATGATTTTTTATATATATATATTTTTTATGTATTTTTGTGCCTTTATTGATGGGACAGAGACAGGGTATAGGCTTGTGACGGGGAGAGAGAGTAGGGAAGGACACTCTGCAAACTGGTCACAGGCGGGATTCGAACCTGGACCGGCAGAAGCAAGTACATGGGGTGCCTGGTTGCTAACCAGTCCGCCACACCAGCACTCCTTAAAGATGATTTTTGATTAATAATTTACTTTAATAGGTGGCTGGTAGATGTCAACAACTACATCTGAAGGTAAGGTTCTGCCATTTTAGTCCAGGCCAGTTTCTTTTTTTGTTTTTCTGTAGTTCGACTTTTATTTGATAGTTTCAGTAAATTTTTGACTTTTGCTGATTTACTGTTTTTCTGGACCGCTGTGGTTTCCCTTCTGCAGGTTTGTGTCGGTCCATCTTTGAACGTTCTGAATGATGTTGGCTGTTCTAAGCTTCACTGTCCCATCAGGGTGATCTGAACAGCAGATCCACAAACACATAAATAAATAAACCTGCATAAACAAACCCAAAATCTGTCTCTGCTGAATAAACATTTAATCGTTGTTTTATAAAATATTTGTGGCCTGTAGGTTCATTAAAGGTGAAGCCTCTGTGTGTTAAAGAGTTTCTGTGGATGAAAAATCAGTCTGAACTGGTGTTAACATCAATATTCAAAAATAAAACATCTTTAATGAATAATGAATAAATAAATAAAGATTAATAAAACAGCATCAGGCTGAAAAGCTGTTAAAAACTGGTCCAACAGTCTTTTCTGTAAATGAAACATGTTTGATCTCCGTTAAATCAAATCAGTTTAAATCTTTTGACGCTGAAGGTGATTATTGGCCGTTTTATTTTGACAGTCTTTACAGGAAGTGAGGCAATGATGTAGGTCATTGATCACTTCCGGCCTGCTTCCGTCCCTCCTGTAGCCCCGTCTCTGTCAGGTGATGGACTCTCAGAAGGTAAAAATCTGATCATCAATAAATAATCAAAGACCGATCAGCTGATCCGCCGGCGGCCCGACCAGCTGCTCACACTAACCGGAAGAGGGTTAGCCGTTAGCTGTTAGCCGTTTGCTGTTAGCATCTGAGCTCCCTGTTATTCTGCTCCACTGGAGAGATAGGTCAGTGCACTGTAAAACAGATCTGACTGTGACGTAAAGGTTACTATATTGAAGATAGAGCTCTATAATGCAGAGTGTTTTGAGCCATTAAATTTAATCACTTTAATATGGTGCACTGTAAAACAGAGCAGTCTGAGCTGTTAAATACACTGAATTAAATCGACTGCACTGTAAAACAGAGCAGTCTGAGCTGTTAAATATACTGAATTAAATCGACTGCACTGTAGAACAGAGCAGTCTGAGCTGTTAAATACACTGAATTAAATCGACTGCACTGTAAAACAGAGCAGTCTGAGCTGTTAAATATGCTGAATAAAATCGACTGCACTAAAACAGAGCAGTCTGAGCTGTTAAATACGCTGAATTAAATCGACTGCACTGTAAAACAGAGCAGTCTGAGCTGTTAAATATGCTGAATTAAATCGACTGCACTCTAAACAGAGCAGTCTGAGCTGTTAAATATGCTGAATAAAATCGACTGCACTCTAAACAGAGCAGTCTGAGCTGTTAAATATGCTGAATAAAATCGACTGCACTAAAACAGAGCAGTCTGAGCTGTTAAATACGCTGAATTAAATCGGCTGCACTGTAAAACAGAGCAGTCTGAGCTGTTAAATACGCTGAATTAAATCGACTGCACTGTAAAACAGAGCAGTCTGAGCTGTTAAATACGCTGAATTAAATCGACTGCACTGTAAAACAGAGCAGTCTGAGCTGTTAAAAACGCTGAATTAAATCGGCTGCACTGTAAAACAGAGCAGTCTGAGCTGTTAAATACGCTGAATTAAATCGACTGCACTGTAAAACAGAGCAGTCTGAGCTGTTAAATACGCTGAATTAAATCGACTGCACTGTAAAACAGAGCAGTCTGAGCTGTTAAAAACGCTGAATTAAATCGACTGCACTGTAAAACAGAGCAGTCTGAGCTGTTAAATACGCTGAATTAAATCGACTGCACTGTAAAACAGAGCAGTCTGCGCTGTTAAATACACTGAATTAAATTGACTGCACTGTAAAACAGAGGTCTTAGCTGTTAAATATACTGAATAAAATCGACTGCACTCTAAACAGAGCAATCTGAGCTGTTAAATATACTGAATTAAATCGACTGCACTCTAAACAGAAGTCTGAGCTGTTAAATATACTGAATTAAATTGACTGCACTCTAAAATAGAGCAGTCTGAGCTGTTAAATATACTGAATTAAATCGACTGCACTGTAAAATAGAGCAGTCTGAGCTGTTAAATACACTGAATTAAATCGACTGCACTGTAAAACAGAGCAGTCTGAGCTGTTAAATATACTGAATTAGATCGGCTGCACTGTAAAACAGAGCAGTCTGAGCTGTTAAATATAATGAATTAAATCGGCTGCACTGTAAAACAGCAGTCTGAGCTGTTAAATATTCTGAATTAAATCGGCTGCACTGTAAAACAGAGCTGACTGAGCTGTTAAATATGCTGAATTAAATCGACTGCACTGTAAAACAGAGCAGTCTGAGCTGTTAAATATAGTGAATTAAATCGACTGCACTGTAAAACAGAGCAGTCTGCGCTGTTAAATATACTGAATTAAATTGACTGCACTGTAAAACAGAGGTCTTAGCTGTTAAATATACTGAATAAAATCGACTGCACTCTAAACAGAGCAATCTGAGCTGTTAAATATACTGAATTAAATCGACTGCACTCTAAACAGAAGTCTGAGCTGTTAAATATACTGAATTAAATTGACTGCACTCTAAAATAGAGCAGTCTGAGCTGTTAAATATACTGAATTAAATCGACTGCACTGTAAAACAGAGCTGACTGAGCTGTTAAATATACTGAATTAAATTGACTGCACTCTAAAATAGAGCAGTCTGAGCTGTTAAATATACTGAATTAAATTGACTGCACTGTAAAATAAAGCTGACTGAGTGGGGCAATCTGCTACATTAAATGTACCACACTGAAACAACCCTTATTCTGTAACAGGAAGCTTTGTGTCGAATCATCAGCACTCTAGCCAATAAGAACGAAGAGCTGCAAACCTTCCTGGAAACAGTCGACAACACCCTGACAGGAGTGCAGGTCAGCGCCTGATTGGCTGAGTTTAACAAGAGGCTGGACCCTAACAGGGATGTGTCCAAGGATATCTTATTTTAACTCTGAACTTTTTTGTCCAATCAGGAGGAATCTTGTAAGGTGCTAACTGAGTTCGAGGCGGAGCTAGAACAGCTCACCTCTGCCCTGGAGACGAAGGGGGCGGAGCTCCGTAGTGCCATCAAAGGGGAGAAAGAGAGGAAAGAGGCGGAGCTTCAGGTAAGGACGCATCATTCTGGTTTCTATCTCTATATTATGACAGTCTGTTTGTTTTTGTATTAATTGTTAGAGACAAAGATTTTCTTCTTTGTTGGGTTAAACCAACACTGCAGTTTTTTCCTCTCTAATATCATATTTCTAGAGTCGTTGTGAGGTGTGATGACTCCTCTGTCGTGGTCTGAGGTCTGCATCACCTTCACTGGCTCTATGTAACGTCAGTGTGGATGTAGGAACACTTCACACTAAAACTACATTTCACCGCTTTGACTGCTTTACGGCGTATGCCACTTCCCCCTCGAGGTGGAAGCTAAACGTGAGCAAAAAGAGAACAGGAAATAGTTTTTAATTTTTAAAACAGAATTTAGTTTAAAGTAAATCTGCTCTTATTCTCCTGATGGAAACAGAGGCCTCTGGCTCACACTCCTGCACAGCAGGGGGCAGTAATGCTCCTCTGACGCTGGAAACCACCGCCGATAAACAAGAAGAAGAAGTTAAAGGTCGAGCCGTCATCACGGAGGAAGCAGAGAAAAGCCTAAAAAAAATAAAAGTTTAATCGGAGGAGAAATCAGCGGAGTAACGAGCTAAATGCCCGGACAGGGATGAACCTGGCTGAGCTGAGACGAGGAGAATTAAAGAGCTTTAAATAACAACTATAATCTATAACCTACCTATCTGTAACCTACCTATCTCTCCATGTGTATTCTGTGGTTGCAGAGGCAGCTCTCGGAGGGGAAGCTCGCTCTGCTCTCCTGTGAGGAGCTCCTGCGGTTTGCTAATCAAACTTTGACCATCAGTGATGAAGACGAGTTCATGAAGGTTTGACTCTTCACTTTAAATATCTTAGATTAAATATCAGACCTCAGATAAGAACATCAGACCTATTAACACCTATTATGTTAAATTAGAACATCAGACTGGTCAAACAGACGTCTGAGAATAAACTCTGACTGTTTTACAGGCTGCCAAAGAAATCAAAGAGAGGTCAGTGGGACACATGCTGCTTTAATGTGTGATTTTATTGATGTGTGATTGGTTTGTTTTTGTTTTTGCGTTTTTATTTGAATGTTTTCTGTTTCATTTTCTGTTCTTAATTAATGCTGTTTTATTTTCTTATTTAACTCACCTCCAGCACAGCTCTTATTTAATGGCTTGCCTTTTACTTCATCCTTAACTATCCCCAACCAAAATAAACCCCGCCCCTAACAATTAATCCTGCCTCCGACACTATGACCCCGCCTCTTACACTGTAACCACGCCTCTTACTCTGTAACCCCGCCCCTTACAACATGACCCCGTCTCTTACACTATGATTCCGTCCCCTACACTATAACCCATCCCATTACACTATAACCCCGCCCCTTACACTATGACCCCGCCCCTTACACTGTAACCTGCCTGTCACAAATCGATCTCTGCCTTTTTCAATAACAAAAATGAACCTGCATTTCAAACGACACCTGGCCGCTAACAAACTAACCCTGCTGGCCCCACCCTCTGCTGATACCAGGGTTACCATGGCGCCAGCTTTCCGGCTTACCGCTCGCCCCGCCGTGTCCGAGAACATGTCACAGTTCACCGTTGACTTCAGCACAGAGAAGGCGGGGCTACAACGGCTTCACTTCCTGCCAGGTGAGATTCTGTTTCCTGCTATGTTCACTGATGTGTCTGATTGTCTGAGTGTTAGCATTTGGGAGGTTGCACGTAGGTGAAAGGAAGCCGGAAAGCACTGGCGCCTCTAAAAAGCAACTTTCACTCGTGCATCCAATGAGCGCCCGTTCTTTTTCAAGCGATTTAACTGAAATAATGTAAAATTGATGAATGCATAAAAACCATCTGCAGCATACGCCGTCTGTGAGGTGTTAAACAAGGTTTAAATGCGCCTGACGAACACTAGGCTATCATTTGTAGGCTACCGTACTCACTTACAGTGATTGGTTGCAGTTTGTAGTAGGCAGTTACTGTAGCGTCGCCGTAGTGTAAACAGAGGTTTAACTGGGACAGGGCCCTCCGCAGTCCAGGGCCCTGTTCTGTGAAGCAGGATTACCGCCTAGCAAGGTAACTTTGAGGGTAGGTTCCGGGTTCCCTGTTCTACGAGACTGGTTCACTTCTTAGCGAGGCGAGTCTCCATGGCAACGTACGCTGAACGGCTAACCTGCTCCGGGGCAGGTTAGGTTCCAGATTGAACTTGCGGACTATGAAAACCCCGCCCACTGACCAATGAGCTGGCTCGGCCAGCTCCTCTGCAGGAGTAAAATCTGGGGGAGGAATCTCATTGCCGTAACAAGATCTTCAATGCCAACACTTCTGCTCCACGACAATATTTTATTGCCCGTCTTAAAATTGTGACAGGAATTCATGTAGGGCTCATGTGGCCTACATATCACACAAAAAATGTAAACAGGATAGGAATGAACAAATGAATGAATTCATCTCTGAAATGAATGAGACATGTCTGGTGCATGTTACAGTAAAAGTGCATGTTGAACAGTGCTATTTCAGGATGATAATGGCACAGAAGATTTGTTGCGCTATACTTATGCATTGAGACTGTCAGCAATTTTCTGCCAGCACTCCTT
>JAZDUH010000175.1:2135000-2202500 GCA_036419115.1 Scarus forsteni
CGCAGTCCCTAAAGCTCCGGAGGTCCTCGCCTCGTGCTGCATCGTCCGTGACAACAACATCTCCGTTGTCTGGCGCCCTGCTGATGACGCCGGCGCTGACAGTCGTCGAGGTGAACGTTACGAGGTGGAGTACCGAAAGTCAGACCGTGACTCCACACTGCGGGCTGCAGGAGAGGCATGCTGGGAAAAAATCAGTGACATCACAGACACAAGGGTCACCATTGAAGGTCAGAGGTCCAATTCAAATTGTTATACTAGCTATTAGCTTTATTTTAGCAGCTAGCATACATCTGTTATAGCATGTAGTTTTATTTTATCAAACAGTTACATTCTGTCCACATGGCTGTCTGTGAGCATTCATTTACACGTAAGCTAAAGTTAGCACGTAGCTTCATCCTAGCATGTTCTCTAGACCCTTTAGCTGCTAGCATTTAGCATCGCTGTTTAGTAACTGTTGTTTTCTCCGTGTCAGGCCTTAAGTTTGACTCGCGGTTCGTCGTCGTTCGTGTACGAGCAAAAAACAAAACCGCTGCTGGAGAGTTCTCCGAGCCCGTCGCCATAGAAACCAGAGGTAAACACACACTGACAACCAATCAGCTGATTTTGAATGAAAACCAAAGTTTGGCAGCAGGTATCAACACACCTGACAGACAACAGAGGGAGACTGAACCATCATCCTGCCAATCACATGACACAAACTCAGTGGTCAACCTGTCAAACTCCATTTCCAATGAGTGAAAACAATGATCTGCAGACCCTCTGGACTTTTATTCAGCTGAATACACAAACATGTTCGTGTCTGATCTGACAAACTTTGTCGTGTTTTTGAAAATGTTTTATTCTAAATGTGAGCGCCTACAAGCGCCTACAAACACCAACGAGCTCACCTGTTTGGACATTCACAGGTGAGGAACAGGCCAACTTCAGAACATTTCCCAACATGCAGGACTTCAGTGGTTTATCCATGATTTGAAAATTAATGTAAAACACTACACTGAATGCCTGTGACCTGTGATCCCTCAGGCAGCCCTGCATTATAACAGCATCAGAAAACACATTCATCTCAAGGTCAAGGTGAAACTCTACCACCTGAAGACAAAGACACTGCCTGGCCTAAAGAAGTCAACATCAAAAAAAGGTCTCATACTCGAGTATTTCCCCTTTAGCTTTGATTACAGTCTCATCCAGGTCACAGCACTGCCCCCACAGGCTTGGACAGTAGGCACTAGGCATGATGGGTGCATCACTTCACCTGCCTTTCTTCTTACCCTGATGCTCCCATCACTCTGGAACAGGGTCAATCTGGACTCATCAGACCACATGACCTTCTTCCAGTCCTCCACAGTCCAATCTTTATGCTCCCTAGCAAACTGAAGCCTTTTTTCTGCTTAGCCTTACTGATTAGTGGTTTTCTTAAGGCTACACAGCTGTTCAGTCCCAATCCCTTGAGTTCCCTTCACATTGTGTATGTGGAAATGCTCTTACTTTCACTATTAAACACACCCCTGAGTCCTACTGTTGTTTTTCTTTGATTTGATTTGGCCAAACGTTTAAGTGATTCACCGATCACCATCATTCAGGATTTTATTCTGACCACATTTCTTCCTTGAAGACGATGGTTCCCCACTATCCTTCAGTTTTTAATAATGTGTTGGACAGTTCTTAACCCAGTTTTAGTAGTTTCTTCAGTCTCCTTAGATGTTTTCTCTGCTTGATGCCAATGATTTGACCCTTCTTACTTCCGGCGCTGAACGAACGGCAGCCCTTTACAGCAGCTCCGCGAACTCCACGGAGTTTTTCCAAACTTTTTCTACGTCTCTATTTTTCTTTTGTGCTCCGTCTATCATTGTGGACATATGAAACCTCGGCTCACCAGAGACACTAATCACAGTTTTTCTGGCGCCACTCCAAACATTATTTTTCTGCACTTTCCTTCGTGTCTGTGGGTCCGTGAGCAGCAATGGCTCCCATTGTTTACAGTAGGGATCAGCTGTTGGCCCTGCGTAACACAGCTGTGCGGCCTGAGGAGCGACCTGATATCCCCAAAGAGTTACGGAGGAGGACAAGGGGATGCCGTGCTGGAAACAGACGCCGGGAAAACAGGAGAGCTTATCGACCTACTCTCCCGTCCATCATTATGGGGAATGAAAGATCTCTTCCCAATAAGATGGACGAGCTGGCAGCTCTGACCCGGTATCAGCAGGAGTTCAGGCGGTGCAGCATGCTGGTGTTTTCGGAGACATGGCTGAGCGCGCAGCACACAGACGCATCCGTACAGCTGGATGGATTCTCCCTCATACGGGCAGACCGGACAGAGAGCAGCGGTAAGAGGAAAGGAGGGGGGCTGGCAGTGTTTGTGAACGATAGATGGTGTAACTCCAGGCACATCACTATCAAAGTGCAGCACTGCTGCCGGGACATTGAGCTGTTGGCTGTTAGTGTGAGGCCGTACTATCTGCCGCGGGAATTTTCACACGCCATTGTAGTGGCTGTGTATATTCCTCCCTCCGCTAACGCCGATGCAGCCTGTGACGTCATCGGCACCGCGGTTCACAGGCTGCAGACTCAGAGCCCACAGGCCCTTGTGCTGATATCTGGAGACTTCAACCATGCCGCTCTGTCCTCCACTCTGCCCAAATTCACCCAGTATGTTAAATGTGCCACCAGAAACAATAAAACACTGGACTTATTTTATGCCAACACCAAGGAGGCATATAACTCATCCCCCCTCCCCCCTCTGGGAAAAGCTGATCACAACCTGGTTCATCTCCTGCCTGTTTACAAGCCCCTGGTTAACAGGCAACCAGCTGTGTCCCGCACGATGAAGAGGTGGACTGATGAGGCCGAAGAGGCTCTCAGGGACTGCTTCGAAACTACAGTGTGGGATATATTCAGTGTTTCTCATGGGGAGGACATCGATAACCTGACAGACAGCATCACGGACTACATAAACTTCTGTGTTGAGAATACCGTACCCACCAGGACAGTACGGTATTTTGCCAACAATAAACCCTGGATCACCCCTGACATTAAGGCTCTTTTAAAGGAGAAGAAGAGGGCCTTCAGGTCAGGGAACAGAGAGGAGTTGAAGACTGTTCAGAAGGAGCTGAGGAGGAAAATCAGGGAGGAGAAGGACAGATACAGGAAGAAAATGGAGGAACAGCTGCAGGAGAGAAACACCAAGGGAGTCTGGGATGGCCTTAAAACCATCTCGGGCCACCAGAAGTCCAACTCCCAGCCAGCCGGGGATCAGAAGTGGGCAGATGAACTTAATACCTTCTTCTGCAGGTTTGAGGTGTCTGCCCCTCCCCCAGCTGTGACAGTCCTGCAGCAACCCCCACCCATTCCTCTCCCAGAACTCTGCCCAAGTCCTCCCCGCACTTCCCCCCCTTCAATACCCAGCTCACCTTCACCAGCTCCCCCCATCACCTCCCCCACTACAGCAACCAGTTCACCACCCCCGGCCCTCCCCCCACTGCTCCCCACAGCTCCCCATCCACACCCCAGGACACACAGCCCCCCTGCACCAACCTGTCCTTCACACCTCTCCAGGTGGGAAACCAGCTGAGGAGGATGAAGAGGAGGAAGGCTGCAGTCCCAGACTGCTCAGGTCCTGCTCAGACCAGCTGAGTGGGATAGTTGGTCACCTCTTCAACCTGAGCCTGAGACTGGGAAGGGTACCATGCCTCTGGAAAACATCTTGCGTGGTACCAGTGCCTAAGACCCCCCACCCCAAGGACCCTAGCTGCTACAGACCAGTGGCCCTCACATCACACCTCATGAAGGCCCTGGAGCAGCTGGTCCTTGCTCATCTGCGCCCCCTGGTGAGCTCGTCCATGGACCCGCTGCAGTTTGCGTACCAGACTGGTATCGGTGTGGACGATGCCATCATCTTCCTCCTCCATCGAGCCCTGTCCCACCTGGAGTCGCCCGGGAGCTCTGTTCGGGTCCTTTTCCTGGACCTCAGCAGTGCCTTTAACACCATCAGGCCGACCATCCTGAGGGACAAGCTGGAGCTCTCCGGCATGGACCAACACCTCACACAATGGATTACAGACTACCTCACAAACCGCCCACAGTACGTGAGGACCCGGGACGGAGTGTCGGAGACTGTCCTCTGCAGCGTAGGGGCCCCACAGGGTACGGTGCTGGCGCCGTTCCTCTTCACCCTCTACACGGCAGACTTCTCCCACCTGTCCCCCACCTGCCATCTGCAGAAGTTCTCTGACGACTCTGCCATTGTCGGCCTTATCACAGACAGGGGCGACAGGTCGTACAGAGAGCTCATGACGGACTTTCTGGAATCGTGCGAGTGGAACCACCTGCAGATCAACCCTGGAAAGACCAAGGAGCTGGTCGTGGACTTCCATGGCGCCCCCTCCCCCATCACCCGTGAACATCCAGGGAAGGGACATCGAGATGGTGACTTCTTACAAGTACCTGGGTGTTCACCTCAACAATAAACTGGACTGGACTGTTAACACTGCTGCACTTTACAAGAAGGGTCAGAGCAGACTCTATCTGCTGAGGAGGCTGAGGTCTTTTGGGGTGCAGGGGGCACTCCTGAGGACCTTCTACGACTCTGTTGTGGCCTCTGCAATCTTTTATGGAGTGGTCTGCTGGGGGAGCAGCATCACAGCAGCTGACAGGAGGAGGCTGGACAAACTCATAAAGAAGGCCAGCTCGGTCCTGGGGTGCCCTCTCGAACCTGTGGAGGAGGTGGTGGAGAGGAGGACTACAGCCAAACTGTCCACGATCATGGACAGAGACCCTCACCCCCTCCAACACACACTGACTGCACTGAGGAGCTCTGTCAGTGACAGGATGCTCCACCCGAAGTGTGTGACAGAGAGGTATCGCAGGTCCTTCCTTCCTGCGGCTGTTAGACTCTACAACAAAAACCTCTCCAGTGTGCAATAATCTGTATTTTTTTTAGTGTAAGGATTCCAAACTCAGCCTTCTTTGTTCAGATCTTTTTATATGTTCAGATCTTTTTATATGTTGTTAATATTGTTAATATTGGTAATATTGCTGATGGGATCATGCTCTTTCATCTACTTTAATTTTCATTTCACTTATTCTTACTCAGATCTTATATATTTTGCTAATGATGTTAATATTGCTGAAAGACTCATGCTCTTTCATTTATTTTCATTTTCATTTCACTTATTCTCATTCAGATCTGTTTATATATTGTTAATAATTGTAATATAAAATTACTGCTGGAAGTCTAAGGCTTTTTCACCTATTTTCTTTTCATTTTACTTATTTTCATCAGATGTTTTATATATTGTTAATATTGTTAATATTGCTGAAAGACTCATGCTCTTTCACTTATTTTCATTGCGTTGTATTTATGCTATCTGGTATTTTTATTCTTATTACTTATAGTCTCATTTGTATATCTTTTCTTTCTCTGTATCCTGCTGCTGCTGTAAATCTGGAATTTCCCCCTGTGGGACTAATAAAGGTGTATCTTATCTTATCTTATCTTATCTTCTTAAACAGACTAACATCTTTTCCACGACCACAGGATGTGTCTTTGACATGGTTGTTGAAGAAATGAGAAGCTGCTCATGTGATCAGCTGGAGTGAAATAACTTGGATAAAGATAATCACCCATGCAGTAATTATCCAACAGGAGGCTCAGACCTGTTTGATTAGTTAAACCCAGGTGGAGACTTTTTTATTTAGCCAGGCAGTGTATCAGTAACACCCAGAAACACCGCCTGCTTCTCTGAGATGGACTGAGGTGAAGTGGAAAAGTCTGCTGTGGTCTGAGTCCACATCATGGACGTGGTGTCCTCCAGGCTAAAGAGGAACCATCCAGACTGTTACAGAGCAAAGGGCAAAAGACAGCATCTGTGAGGGTATGAAGGGTGTTAGTGCCCATGGCATGGGTAACCTGCACATCTGTGAAGGCTCCATTAATGCTGACAGGAACAGACAGGTTTAGAAGCAACATGCTGCCATCAGGGACGTGGAAACACATTCTGCTCAAGTTACAACAACAGGGACTAGACTGACCTGCTGCAGTCCAGAGAGTGTGGGGGCCGGAGAGCGTGGGGACCGGACTGCATGGGGACCGGAGAGCGTGGGGACCGGACTGCGTGGGGACCGGACTGCGTGGGGACTGGAGAGTGTGGGGACCGGACAGCATGGGGACCGGACTGCGTGGGGACCGGAGAGCGTTGGGACTGGACAGCGTGGGGACCGGACAGCGTGGACTGCGTGGGGACCGGAGAGCGTGGGGAACGGAGAGCATGGGGACTGGACTGCATGGGGACCGGAGAGTGTGGGGAACGGAGAGCGTGGGGACCAGAGAGCGTGGGGACTGGACTGCGTGGGGACCGGAGAGCATGGGGACTGGAGAGCGTTGGGACCGGAGAGCGTTGGGACCGGAGAGCGGAGAGCGTTGGGACCGGAGAGCGTGGGGACCGGAGAGCGTTGGGACCGGAGAGTGTTATTATTTTGATTTGCCCAGGGGAGGGGCTAAGGGCGGGAGCTCTGCTTGTTCAGGAGGGGTGCTTGACCCAGTGGCATTGTGGATAATAGCTGCCTCAGTAAGTCCTGTAAACCTGCTGTGTAAATTCTTTGTGTTTTTGCCTTTGCTGATCCTGCACTGTAAATATTTCTGCACTTTTTGTTTTTGGGACTTCACGTTAATAAATTTCACCAACAAAAGTTTTTTCGACTGAGCCATCATCTTTTACAGTCCTCACAAACGAACCCGTGACAGGCATCATGAAGACAAGCATTCAGAGTGTAAAGTTTGTTTGAGGTAAACGCACACATTAAGAGTGTAAAGTTTGTTTAAAGTAAACGCACACATTAAAAGTGTAAAGTTTGTTAAAAGTAAACACACATTAAGAGTGTAAAGTTTGTTAAAGGATAACGCACACATTAAGAGTGTAAAGTTTGTTAAAAGTAAACACACATTAAGAGTGTAAAGTTTGTTATAGGCGGACACACACATTAAGAGTGTAAAGTTTGTTAAAGGCGAACACACACATTAAGAGTGTAAAGTTTGTTAAAGTCGAACACACACATTTAGAGTGTAAAGTTTGTTAAAGGTAAACACACACATTTAGAGTGTAAAGTTTGTTAAAGGTAAACACACATTAAGAGTGTAAAGTTTGCTAAAGGTGAACACACACATTAAGAGTGTAAAGTTTGTTAAAGGTGAACACACCTGTCCCAGTTTTGTGTTTCAGGCATCTTTTCCAACATGAGTGTATTTTATTTCACTGGTAAAGATATTTTTTGTGTATTTTACTGAGTAAGGGAGGGGAATCTGCAGATCATTGTCTCAGCCTGGTCAGAGAGACCTGATCTATGGCCTTAAATCTACATTTTTAGTTGATCTATTGTCACAGTCTATGTTTTAGTGATGGTTCGTCACAACTCTTTTTCAGCCTATAACTTCGTCTTCGACGCTGCCACAGCTCACGCTGAACTGAAGGTCACGGCGGAAACAGTGATGTGGGAGCCACAGGGGGTCAAAGGTCACGACCCCCGTCTGAGAGGAAAGGAGAATAGAAGCAGGTGAGGTCAACCCTGCTGCCATGGTAACAGAGGGTAATATTATGGTGTGCATATGAAGAACTATTAACATGGAAAATGATCCATCAGTCTTATCATCTTTATATAAAAGTTAAGTAGTTTCATACGGAATTATTGTTTTAGTTTTGAAAAAGTGATTCGAACATTTTTTAGGTGGTACAATTAATGTTATGGTAACTATTGTTATTTTTTATTTTAATTGTAATAACATTGTAAAACATTGTTTTTTGAAAATTATCCTTAAGTATGACCTTAATATGTCAGTATTATTTTGATTAACATTATTTTAATTATGATTAATAATATTTATTATTTTTATTATGACAACGTTGTTGTTACTGTTATAACGTTGTAAGTATTATAATAAGAATAATTATTTTTAATCATTTAACAGCAATAACAATTAATATGGTTTTTGAAACATGGATCTTTGATATTTTTCTTTATTACATTAAATCAACAAAAATTGTTTTACAGTGTAAAAAATATCATGCTTATTGTTTGTTGAGAACTTTGGTATGGATAACTTCCTGTTTCATTGTGAGGTCACTTCCTGTCCACCGAGCGCCCCACTAAGAGATTGAAGGTGGAACCAGATTTAATCTCTGGATTGGACACATTTTAGTATTTCAATTGATTAAATGGATAAAACTTGTCTCTTTGGTCCTTGCTTTTGTCTGTTTGACCTTGTTGTCCTTCTACAGTCTCCTAACTGCTTCCTCTTCGTCGCCCCAGGTAGTCTCCGGTCACCGTCACAATCCACCGCCATCTTTCACTCACGGCCGCTGCACTTTCATGTCACAGCTTTCCTAACACTGCGCCCTGACTGAACACCAGCGACAGACACATCTGCATTGCTTGCAATGTGGCAGCATGACGTCGCAGCATAGTAGTGCAATATGGCAGCGCAGCATAGTAGCGCAGCATGCCGTCGCAGCATAGTAGCGCAGCTTAGCAGTGCAGCATAGTAGCGCAGCATGGCGTCACAGCATAGTAGTGCAATATGGCAGCGCAGCATAGTAGTGCAATATGGCAGTGCAGCATAGTAGCGCAGCAATGTAGCGCAGAGTGGCGCAGCAGAATGGCACAGCAGAATGGCGCAGCATAGTGGCGCTGGCTCCCTGTGGTCAACACAGCCTGCCAGCGCCTCCCTCCTCTCTCCTCCCTCTTCTCCTCTCTCCTCCCTCCTCCCTCTTCTCCTCTCTCCTCCCTCCTCCCTACTCCCTCCTCTCTCCTTGTTCCTCTCTCCTCCCTCCTCCCTCCTCTCTCCTTGTTGAAAGTGTTTTTCGTAAAGTCAATGTAAAATGGCGAGCTGTGTTGCGTGGTTTTGATCGTCCAATCAGATCGCTCGGTGTGGTGCAGGTGTTCGGTCAGGACTCAGTGTTTTATTTTTCTGTTTAAGTCTTAAACCACCTGTGAGCTGTGACATGTCTTCGGTTTGGTGTTTTGTTTTGTCTCGGTGTTTTTAGATTCTTTATCGTCATGTTTTTCATTTCGCTGCTGCATCATCGGCTTCGCACGCTCTCATTGGCTGTTTCTCTGTCTGACTTTTTTCCGTTCTTCCTGATGAACTTCTGTGTTCATGGATTTGTTGATGTTTTTGTTCATTTATTTGAACTTCAGCAGGAGTGCCACGCCCTCGCCCAGTAAGGTGACAGGAAGTCGAGCCGGACGGGACCGATTCGCCGGAGAGTCGTACACGGTTCTGGGTCAGTTTGTTTCGTTTGCTCCTGTCCTTGTCTCTGGCTCTGGTCTGTAGGTGCTCTGCAGTCACGAAGCCTCAAAAACTACAATTACAGACATGACACATATGCTGCGTTCCATTTACCTCGGAACTGGGAACTGGGAACTGGGAAATGGGAGTGACATCATCTCCGACTTATCGGGGTTCCAGTTGAAGTCTGAAAAAAACATGCCGATCTACCAGGCTATTGTTAGCTGTTGTTGGCACGCCCTGCGTTGTTGTTCACAAATATCACATGAAGAATGTGATTATCACTATGGCAGCATTTTTGTAAATATAAGTCTAACAATACTATGTATACAGCTGATCTAGAGCGACACACCCCAGTCAGAAGTGCAAATAAATGGATTATTACAGGAGCTAAATAACTGTTCACACTGGGGGCATCCATCTTCCATTGTCAACTCGGGGGTGGTGAGGTTTCACCGAGTTCCCAGTAGGAAATTCCGACTTTGGAGGACGTTCCAGTTGCAGTTTTCTACTCTGAACTTGGAAATTCCTACTTCTGACTACAACTTGAATGCACCACAAGCCAAAGCGTGTGTTTGTTGTGATGCTAATGAATGCAGCTCGGACCTTCCTCAGAACTCTGCATTGCTTTACAACTTCTTTTTTCAACAACTTACAGGATGCAAAGCCACGAGGTAATGTATCTCTTTCTAGTTACGTAGCGGTAGTTTTTGATGTGTGACAACAAACAATTTTTGGAAAACTTATTATCGTAGTTTTGTAGCCGGCTGTATATGGCACACGACACACCCCAGTCAGAAGTGTAAATAAATGGATTATTACAGGAGCTAAATAACTGTTCCCACTGGGGGCATCCATCTTCCATTGTCAACTCGGGGGTGGTGAGGTTTCACCGAGTTCCCAGTAGGATATTCCGACCTCGGGGGGGTGTTCCAGGTAAAATTTCCTACTCGGAAGTGGGAAATTCCGACTTCCGACTACAACTGGAACGCACCAATAGTTGGCCATTTCATTATGAACGCTCCAGTTCATTATCATTATAGCTGTTAATGTAGATATTAGCATGATCTCCATATCTATGGTTGATACATCTATTGTATCTATTTCTATCACCCCATAGTCATGAGGTCCCTCTGAAAATGGGATGTCACATCTCAAGAGGCCTTTAACACATTTATGCTTAACAGAGACAAATGTTGTAGGGATGACCTTGTGGTCTGGGCTCCTTGAGTTCATCACTATCATAAATTCTTATTTTCAGTAAGAATATCTAAGATTATACTTCTATAAAATGATCACTACAACCATTCAGACATGAGGACCCTCCTGAAAACCAGATGTAGCATCTCAAGAGGCTAACCTCTAATAAATCAGATGACAGGTCTATGGTTCATGGATCTGTCTCTAACTTTAGTTCTTACTTTAGTCCACTTGTCTCCTCTTACCTCCCTTCCTTCACCCTCACACCAACACAGCATGGTGTGGATTTGCTGTTCATCATGAGACTGGGATCCACATTCAAGATTTCCTGCTGCTTAACAGAAGGTTTTTTCTTGAGCCATGATGGAGGGATTCATGATTGGCTATATGGATTCATGTTGGTGTTGGATGGATATATTTGTATATATATGTATTCAGTCTTTTTGACAGCCATCTTTAGTTTTGAGTTTTAGGGGAATCAAAGTTTAGATTTTAAAATGCTCTGCTCTGACTCCGCCTTACTTTAAAGGGCTCACACTTTTCATCACCTTTTACATTTTAAATATCTACATAAATAAATATTAAAAGTCAAATATATCCAAACCTGTTTTGTCTCCAAGGTGACAGTGAAATGATGGGCGGCTGTCATTACTGGGAGCTCCGCCCCCTCGCTGACTGGAAGTCGTTCAGTGTGGGCGTGGCCTATCGTCACGGCCTTGGCCGTTATGACCAGTTAGGAAAAGGCTCTGGTTCATGGTGTCTCCATGCCAGCCAATGGCTGCAGAGCTCTCTGTCTGCGAAACACAACAACCGGGCCAAGGCGCTGGATTGGCCGCTGCCTCAGCGAATCGGAGTCTACTGCCACCACGACAACGGTACTTTAACAAATTAATAATGTTAAATAAAGACGTAAATGTTTTAGTGAATATCAGTCTCCTGCCACTACGACAATGGTATTGTAAAAACAAATTAATTATGGTAAATAAACACGTAAATGTTTCAGTAATACAGAGTCCACTGTCAACACAATCGTACTTAAAAAGATTTAGTTTATGAAAAAAGATTCAGATAGAGGTGCTTGTGTATTGTATATTTTATGTTGTTCTAGCTTAAATAAAAGCTTTTATTTAATTTTATTTAAGCTAGCTTAAATAGCTTAAATAAAAGCTTTAATGTTCTTCTGCACTGTTACAAAAAAATTTTTGCAAATGTTTTTACAAAAATGTAAAAACCAATGTCAGGTTATTTTTAAGACGCTAACATTGTGCCCCTACAAAAATCAGAATTTGAAATGGTTGTCATTTTAAAGTTTTCATTGCTGTGCTGCTCCTCTGTGGTCGTGTGATTGTGACTCTTACCTGTCTCAGGTGAGCTGGCCTTCATCGACGTGGACCGACGGCAGCTCCTCCACTCCTTCAGAGTCCGATTCTCCCAGCCACTCGTGCCCGCATTCACCGTGAGTACTGCAGTAATAACCAAGAAATACTATAGTTATAACATATTAATAATACAGTATTACTACAGTAATACCACAGTTAGGCTACAGAAGTACTACAGTCATCCCACAGTACTATTGAAGTTATACTCCACAAACTAAAGTCATACTACAATTAAAAAAAAGCGATGCTAATGCTAGTTATACTTCTGTAATGCTTCAGTAATACTGCAGTTATAGTATAGTAATGCTACATTTATTCTACCATTATACTACATGTAAACTACAGTAACATGACAGTTTAACAAGCTCTCAAACAGCAATACTACAGTTATACTACTTTCATACCACAGTAACATTACAGTTATACTACAGCTAAACAACAACATTGTTATACAACAGTAATTCTACAGTGATTAAATCTACAGTAATAGTAATATTAATAGTTATGCTCCAGTTCTACCACTACAGTTATATAACAAACTACACAAATATGCTATAGTAATTCTACAGTAATACAACAATAACTACAATTATATTAAAGTCATGCTTTTGTTAGACTACAGTTATTCTTCAGTTAAACTACTGTTAAACTACACTCAAACTAAGGTGATACTCCAGTTATACTACAGTCAAACTACAGTTAGACTGCAGTTATACTACAGTCAAACTACAGTTATACTGCACTCAAACTACAGTCATACTACAGTTGAACTACAGTTAAACTACAGTTGAACAGTTAAACTACAGTTAAACTACAGCTGAACAGTTGAACTACAGTTGAACTACAGTTAAACTACAGTTGAACTACAGCTGAACTACAGTTAAACTACAGCTGAACTACACTTAAACTACAGTAAAACTACAGTTGAAATACAGTTAAACTATAGTTCAACTACAGTTAAACTACAGCTGAAAAGTTAAACCACAGTTGAACTACAGTTGAACTCCAGCTAAACTACAGCTGAACAGTTAAACTATAGTTAAACTACAGTTGAACTACATTTAAGCTACAGTTGAACTATAGCTGAACAGATGAACTACAGTTAAACTACAGTTCAACTACAGCTGAACAGTTAAACTACAGTTGAACTACAGTTTAACTACAGTTAAACTACAGCTGAACAGTTAAACTACGGTTATACTACAGTATCATTAATTTGAACTACAGCTGAACGGTTAAACTAGTTAAACTACAGTTAAACTACAGTTGGACTACAGTTGGACTACAGTTAAACTGCAAATAAACTACAGTTAAACTACAGCTGAACAGTTAAACTACAGTTGAACTACAGTCATACTACAGTTGAACTATCAATCAATCAATCAATCTTAAACTTCAGTTGACCTACAGTTAAACTACAGTTAAAGTACAGTTACACTACAGTTTAACTACAGTTAAGCTACAGCTGAACAGTTAGACTACAGTTAAACTATAGTTAAAACTACAGTGAACTACAGTTAAACTACAGTTAACTACAGTTAAACTACAGCTGAACAGTAAAACTACAGTCAAGCTACAGTTGAACTACAGTTAAACTACAGTTGAACACTTAAACTACAGTTGAACTTCAGTTGAACTAGTTAAACTACAGTTAAACTACAGTTAAGTTACAGTTGAACTACAGTTGAACTAGTTAAACTACAGTTATGCTACAGCTGAACAGTTAAACTACAGTTGAACTAGTCAAACTACAGTTAAACTACAGTTAAACTTCAGTTAAACTTCAGTTATGCTACAGTCAAACTACAGTTAGACTGCAGTTATACTACAGTCAAACTACAGTTATACTGCACTCAAACTACAGTCATACTACAGTTGAACTACAGTTAAACTACAGTTGAACAGTTAAACTACAGTTAAACTACAGCTGAACAGTTGAACTACAGTTGAACTACAGTTAAACTACAGTTGAACTACAGCTGAACTACAGTTAAACTACAGCTGAACTACACTTAAACTACAGTAAAACTACAGTTGAAATACAGTTAAACTATAGTTCAACTACAGTTAAACTACAGCTGAAAAGTTAAACCACAGTTGAACTACAGTTGAACTCCAGCTAAACTACAGCTGAACAGTTAAACTATAGTTAAACTACAGTTGAACTACATTTAAGCTACAGTTGAACTATAGCTGAACAGATGAACTACAGTTAAACTACAGTTCAACTACAGCTGAACAGTTAAACTACAGTTGAACTACAGTTTAACTACAGTTAAACTACAGCTGAAAAGTTAAACTACGGTTATACTACAGTATCATTAATTTGAACTACAGCTGAACGGTTAAACTAGTTAAACTACAGTTAAACTACAGTTGGACTACAGTTGGACTACAGTTAAACTGCAAATAAACTACAGTTAAACTACAGCTGAACAGTTAAACTACAGTTGAACTACAGTCATACTACAGTTGAACTATCAATCAATCAATCAATCTTAAACTTCAGTTGACCTACAGTTAAACTACAGTTAAAGTACAGTTACACTACAGTTTAACTACAGTTAAGCTACAGCTGAACAGTTAGACTACAGTTAAACTATAGTTAAAACTACAGTGAACTACAGTTAAACTACAGTTAACTACAGTTAAACTACAGCTGAACAGTAAAACTACAGTCAAGCTACAGTTGAACTACAGTTAAACTACAGTTGAACACTTAAACTACAGTTGAACTACAGTTAAACTACAGCTGAACAGTTGAACTACAGTTAAACTTCAGTTGAACTAGTTAAACTACAGTTAAACTACAGTTAAGTTACAGTTGAACTACAGTTGAACTAGTTAAACTACAGTTATGCTACAGCTGAACAGTTAAACTACAGTTGAACTAGTCAAACTACAGTTAAACTACAGTTAAACTTCAGTTAAACTTCAGTTATGCTACAGCTGAACAGTTAAACTATAGTTGAACTAGTTAAACTACAGTTAGACTGCAGTTATACTACAGCTGAACAGTTAATCTACAGTTGATTTGCAGTTAAACTACAGTTAGACTGCAGTTATACTACAGCTGAACAGTTAATCTACAGTTGATTTGCAGTTAAACTACAGTTAAACTACAGTTGAACTACAGTTAAACTACAGTTGAACTATTCAAACTACAGTTAAACTACAGTTTAACTGAAGTTAAACTACAGCTGAACAGTTAAACTACATTTAAGCTACAGTTGAACTACAGCTGAACAGTTAAACTACAGTTAAACTACAGTTGAACTACAGTTGAACTACAGTTAAACTACAGTTGAACTATTTAAACTACAGTTAAACTGAAGTTAAACTACAGCTGAACAGTTAAACTACAGTTAAGCTATAGTTGAACTACAGCTGAACAGTTAAACTACAGTTAAACTACAGTTCAGCTAGCGTTGAACTACAGTTAAACTACAGCTGAACTGAAGTTAAACTACAGCTGAACAGTTTAACTACAGTTAAGCTATAGTTGAACTACAGCTGAACAGTTAAACTACAGTTAAACCACAGTTCAGCTACAGTTGAACTACAGTTAAACTACAGATAAACTACTGTTGAACTACAGTTAAACTACAGTTAAACTACAGTTTTGCTACAGCTGAACAGTTAAACTACAGTTGAACTAGTTAAACTACAGTTAAACTACAGTTAAACAGTTAAACTACAGTTGAACTACAGTTGAACTACAGTTAAACTACAGTTGAACTATAGTTGAACTACAGTTAAACTACAGCTGGACAGTACAAGTACAGTTTAACTACAGTTGAACTTCAGTTAAACTACAGTTAAACTACAGCTGGACAGTACAAGTACAGTTAAACTACAGTTGAACTTCAGTTAAACTACAGTTAAACTACAGTTATGCTACAGCTGAACAGTTAAACTACAGTTGATCTACAGTTAAACTACTGTTGAATTATAGTTAAAGTACAGCTGAACAGTTGAACTACAGTTGAACTACAGCTGAACTGTTAAACTACAGTTAAACTACAGTTGAACTACAGTTAAACTACAGTTAAACTACAGCTGAACAATACAAGTACAGATAAACTACAATTGAACTTCAGTTAAACTACAGTTAAACTACAGCTGGACAGTACAAGTACAGTTAAACTACAGTTAAACTACAGCTGGACAGTACAAGTGCAGTTAAACTACAGTTGAACTACAGCTAAACTACAGTTAAATTTCAGTTAAACTACAGCTGAACAGTACAAGTACAGTTAAATTACAGTTGAATTATAGTTAAACTACAGCTGAACAGTTGAACTACAGTTGAACTACAGCTGAACTGTTAAACTACAGTTAAACTACAGTTGAACTACAGCTAAATTACAGTTAAACTACAGTTAAACTACAGCTGGACAGTACAAGTACAGTTAAGCTACAGTTGAACTACAGTTAAATAGTTCACCTATTTAACCATCATAGGTGAAGATAAATCTACAAACTGATAAATAAACAAAAACAAACAAAAGTTAATTTTTGTGCATAAACAAATATAAAGGCGGGAAAATAAGACTGAACAGATTCATAATTTAACACCAAACTAAAGTGAAGTAAAGGAGACAGCAGGACATTTATTAAAGTAAAAAACATTAAAGCTGAAATCAAACCGCCAACCTCTCTGACCTCTGACCTTCACCTGTCCTCTCTCTGACCTCTGACCTTACCTGTCCTCTCTCTCAGGTGTGGTGTGGGGGCATTGCGGTGACCACGGGCCTACAGGTGCCGAGCTTTATGGGTAATTTCCTCTCCACCAATCAGAGCCTGAGTAATCTGTCACAGTGAACTCTGGGGATGTTTTTAATGCTGTTGTTGATTTCTGATTAATTTATTTGTATTTATTAATTTATTAATAATGATCAATAATATTAATTTATTTGTATTTATTAATTTATTCATAATGATCAGTAATATTAATTTATTTGTATTTATTAATAATGTAAAGGAGTTTTAATGGGTCAGGTTTGACTCCGTAAATGCATCTGTAAATAAATCATGATATGAAAGAATGTTTATTTTATTATAATTCTAAACAAATAAGACAAAAACTAATGAAATATGATAAATTCATAAAAAGATTCAACAACTATAAAACTGTATTTATCAAAGCATTCACTGTGATAGTTCTTTCTCAGGGTACACTTTAGTGCTTTTATTTTGAAAATGTATCTGGACTGACACTCAGTTTCCTCTTGGTTTTATAAAGGCTATTATTTTGAAAGGCAAATAAAATCTATAACTGTTAAAAATGAAATATGAAGTTGTTGATGGTTGAAAACTGTTTTATAATATCAAGTGATGCTGTGTATTTAAATGTTAGAATGGTTTAGAAACTTGAAAACATATCAAATAATAAAATAATGAGCTTTGTAAACAAAATCTTTTTGTGCTTTTATTTTGAAGGAAACTGTTTAAATTTTGTACCCGTGTCTCATCAGTTTATTTTTGTTCTCTTATCAGTAAATGAGAATCGGCCTGAAATTTATTAAACACACGAAAAGAAAAGAGTGAATTCATAACAACAACAAAAATATCAGACATGTAATAAAATAATCTGAAGGTAACAGAAGTGTCTGATGAATTTTGACTCTGTGGAAATAAAACAGGATGTGTGTGACGGTGGGGGAGGGGCGTCTCCATGGCAACATGACAACAAACAACCGAGACGAGGAGAGGACAAGAGGAGGAGGAGAACGAGAGGAAGAGGAGAAAAGGAGGAAGAGGAGAACGAGAGGAAGAGGAGAAGAGGAGAACGAGAGGAAGAGGAGAAGAGGAGAACGAGAGGAAGAGGAGAAGAGGAGAAAAGGAGGAAGAGGAGAAGGAGAGGAAGAGGAGAAGAGGAGAACGAGAGGAAGAGGAGGAAGGTAAAAGTGTCTTGGAGGTGGAAAGGAGAAGAATGTGTCTGGTCGATCAGTTTAAAGATGTTCTTACTTTGTGATCTTATTTTCATACCCATACATATATATATATATATATATATATATATATATATATATACATATATATATAGATGTATATATATATATATATATATATATATATATATATATATATATATATATATATATATATATATATATATATATATATATATATATATATATATATATATATATATATATATATACACACACACACACATATATATATCTTTGTGCTGTCAATAGATTAAAAAAATTAATTAATTGCACAATATTCTGTAATTAACTGAGATTAATCGAGATTAATTTACCAATGAATTAATCGTGATTAATCTAATTTTTCTACTAAAGACAGAAGCTTGTAACAGTTATTTACTTGAGTAAAATCATGAAGTTAATGTAGAGTCAACATAATAAACACAAAGGCAGTACATTTAGATTCAAAAATTATTTTACTAAATAGCTTTGGGGGGGGGGCAGCCAGCTGGGCGTTGATTCAAAAAGGAGTCCAGTGAGCTCGTCTTAGGAGTCCAGTGACCTTGTCTTTGGAGTCTAGTGACCTCATCTTAGGAGTCCAGTGACCTCGTCTTAGGAGTCCAGTGACCTTGTCTTTGGAGTCTAGTGACCTCATCTTAGGAGTCCAGTGACCTCATCTTAGGAGTCCAGTGACCTTGTCTTTGGAGTCCAGTGACCTTGTCTTAGCAGTCCAGTGACCTCGTCTTAGGAGTCCAGTGACCTCGTCTTTGGAGTCCAGTGACCTCGTCTTAGGAGTCCAGTGACCTTGTCTTTGGAGTCCAGTGACCTCGTCTTAGGAGTCCAGTGACCTCGTCTTAGGAGTCCAGTGACCTTGTCTTAGGAGTCCAGTGACCTTGTCTTAGGAGTCCAGTGACCTAGTCTTAGGAGTCCAGTGACCTCGTCTTAGCAGTTCAGTGACCTTGTCTTTGGAGTCCAGTGACCTCATCTTAGGAGTCCAGTGACCTCGTCTTAGCAGTCCAGTGACCCTGTCTTTGGAGTCCAGTGACCTCGTCTTAGCAGTCCACTGACCCTGTCTTTGGAGTCCAGTGACCTCATCTTAGGAGTCCAGTGACCTCGTCTTAGGAGTCCAGTGACCTTGTCTTAGGAGTCCAGTGACCTCGTCTTAGCAGTCCAGTGACCTTGTCTTTGGAGTCCAGTGACCTCATCTTAGGAGTCCAGTGACCTCGTCTTAGCAGTCCAGTGACCCTGTCTTTGGAGTCCAGTGACCTCGTCTTTGGAGTCCAGTGACCTTGTCTTTGGAGTCCAGTGACCTCATCTTAGGAGTCCATTGACCTCGTCTTAGGAGTCCAGTGACCTTGTCTTAGCAGTCCAGTGACCTTGTCTTTGGAGTCCAGTGACCTCGTCTTAGGAGTCCAGTGACCTCGTCTTAGGAGTCCAGTGACCTTGTCTTAGCAGTCCAGTGACCTTGTCTTAGCAGTCCAGTGACCTTGTCCTAGCTCAGACCTCACAAAGTCTCTATTGTCCGATAAGATGACTGTACGACCTTGAGAGAGAGAAATTCTGTTCCAGTGCAAAGGTCACAGGATGATCGAGTGGAGGGGGGATCAAGCCTCTGTTAGCAAAACATTCCAGGAGAGTAGATATGCCCGCTCAAGGACAGACGGGAGCCAAAACAAAAAGAGATAAGCAATAGTTTGGGTCAGACCAACTGTAGTTTTCCATCAGCCTTTCTGAACACGATGTTCTGAGTCCGTGGGCCCGAGTCCAGTGACCTCATCTTAGGAGTCCAGTGACCTCGTCTTAGGAGTCCAGTGACCTTGTCTTTGGAGTCCAGTGACCTTGTCTTAGGAGTCCAGTGACCTTGTCTTAGGAGTCCAGTGACCTCGTCTTAGCAGTCCAGTGACCTTGTCTTTGGAGTCCAGTGACCTCGTCTTAGCAGTCCAGTGACCCTGTCTTTGGAGTCCAGTGACCTCGTCTTAGCAGTCCAGTGACCTTGTCTTTGGAGTCCAGTGACCTCATCTTAGGAGTCCATTGACCTCGTCTTAGGAGTCCAGTGACCTTGTCTTTGGAGTCCAGTGACCTCATCTTAGGAGTCCAGTGACCTCGTCTTCGCAGTCCAGTGACCTTGTCTTTGGAGTCCAGTGACCTCATCTTAGGAGTCCAGTGACCTTGTCTTAGGAGTCCAGTGACCTCGTCTTAGCAGTCCAGTGACCTCGTCTTAGGAGTCCAGTGACCTTGTCTTTGGAGTCCAGTGACCTTGTCCTAGCTCAGACCTCACAAAGTCTCTATTGTCCGATAAGATGACTGTACGACCTTGAGAGAGAGAAATTCTGTTCCAGTGCAAAGGTCACAGGATGATCGAGTGGAGGGGGGATCAAGCCTCTGTTAGCAAAACATTCCAGGAGAGTAGATATGCCCGCTCAAGGACAGACGGGAGCCAAAACAAAAAGAGATAAGCAATAGTTTGGGTCAGACCAACTGTAGTTTTCCATCAGCCTTTCTGAACACGATGTTCTGAGTCCGTGGGCCCGAGCGGAGCTGTCGACTTCTCCAAGGTGTTGTCCTGCTCATGAACAAGTTCGAGAATCACATCAGGCTTGTGATTGAGCTCACAAATCTTTTGAGTCTGAGTGTTGACAGCCCTGCACATTCCTTCAGTCATGACGGGGCAGCTTCTCAAGAGCCAAAAGTGCTGCCATCATCTTCTTAACTGTGTGATAGATCAGGAAACTGCTAACTCCAAACACAAGGAAACCTGTTATCATAAATCCGGCATCTTCCACGTCCTGGACGGACAGAATCAACAGGCACACGATCCTCCACTTCTCCCAGGAGTCCACCCAGCCAGGAAAGTACCATCGGGACAGGCGGGTTCTCCTTTACCCGCTCTTCTTGTCAAGAAAATTTGGTTGATGGCGCTGAGAGACCAGCTGATTAATAACATGATTTTAGATTTTGGAATGAAATGCATAGAGAGGCTGAAATAGACACCGACAGCACAGCAGGGCGGATAAGATCAGGGAGCATGGAGCCTCTCAAAGCTAACACAAAAGCTATTGTGTTATTTTAATTAGTTATTTTTTAACATGGCTGTCATCGTGGGGCAGCAGCCTCCCTCGAGGCCCTGAACTACTCAGCAGGAGGCGTCCTGACCAGATGTTCCTCCTCATCTGCTCCTCTCAACACGGTGGAGCAGCGGTCTACTCCGAGCCCCTCCCTGATGACCTCTGACCCTGTCTCCTGGTGAAGGCCACCCTGCAGAGGAAACTCGTCTTGTACTTGTGATCTTGTTTTCTGGGTCTTGACCCACAGCTCGTGACCGTATGTGAGGACAGGGCTGAAGATGGACCGGTCCTTTTCTCCACGACAGACCGGTGCAGAGCATCACTGCTGACCCCGCACCGATCCGCCCATCCTCCACTCGTGAACAAGACCACGAGGTTCTTGAACTCCTCCACTTGGGGCAGGATCTTGTCCTCGGCCTGGAGAGACCACTCCACCCTCTCCTGGGAGAGGACCATGGACTCGGATTTGGAGGTGCTGATTCTCATCCCAGCCACTTCACACTCAGCTGAACTGATCCAGAGAGAGCTGCAGGCCTGATGAAGCAAACAGGACCACATCAGAGACCTGATCCTGAGGTCACCGAACCAGAACCCCTCAACGCCCTGGCTGCGTCTAGAAGCTCTGTCCATAAAAGTGATGAACAGAATTGGTGACAAAGGGCAGCCCTGGTGAGTCCAACCCTCACCGGGAACGACTCAGATGTACTGTGATGTGAACCAGACTATGACACCGGTCACACAGGACGGCCCGTATCAGGGGGTCCGCTACCCCATACTCCCGGGGCACCCCCCCACAGGACCCCACATGGACTCGGTCTAATGCCCTCTCCAGGTCCACAAACACATGTGGACTGTTGGGCAAACTCCCATGAGCCCTCGAGCACCCTATGGAGGGTACAGAGCTGGTCCACAGTCCAAGACCAGGACCAAAACCACATTGCTCCTCCTGGATCTGAGGTTCAACAACCCGTCAGACCCTCCTCTTCAGGACCCTGAATAGACCTTACTGAGGAGTCTGATCCCCCTGGAGGTGGACCACCGACCTGGTCTGCCAATCACATGGCACTGTCCCCCATGTCCACGCCATGTTACAGAGACGTGTCAGCCATGACAGCCCTACTACATCCAGGGCCCTGAGGAACTCCGGGTGGATCTCATCCAGCCCCGGAGCACCGAGGAGTTTCATGACCACCTCAGCGACCTCGGCTCAAGACATAGAAGAGCCCACCTCAGAGCCCCCCAGGTCTGTTTCAGGAGGGGGGGCAGTGCTGGTGGGAGTGAGGAGGTCCTCGAAGTATTCCCTCCAACGATCCAGGACGTCCCGAGCCGAGGTCAGCAGTGCACCATCCCCACCATAGACGGTGTCGACAGCACACTGCCTCCCCCCTCCCGGCTTCAAGGGATTCTGGACCACCATCCGGTGGTCCAGAATCCCTTGAAGCCATCCTGAAGTCGTTCTCCATGGTCTCGCCGAACTCCTCCCATGCCCGGGTTTCTGCTTTGGCTTTGGCGACCGCTGAAGCTGCATTCTGATTGGCCAGCCGGTACATGTCAGCTGCCTCTGGAGTCCCACTGGCCAAAAAGACTGATAGGACTCCCTCTTGATCCTGACCCTCACCTCTGGTGTCCACCAGCAGGCAGACCTCCTTACCTTAGAGGCCCAGACTGAGGCGGGCTCGATGCCTTCTGGGTTAGGGTTAGCCCCGCCTTCCTGAAAGTCTTCCTGACGGGAGTCTGACTGTTACCCATTGACTCCCATTCTCTTAGCTAAGCTTCACACCTGAATCGAGTCATTTCTGGACCTTTTTTTTTTTTACTGTTGTTTTTGTTGTAAGTGTTTATGAGTAATTCTGCAGAGATAAAGTTTGTTTTATTATATTAATCTAAAATAATTCAGAAACAGGAACATCAATCAGACGTGAGGACGTTCAGCTCCTCTGATCAGAGAAATCAAGGTCAAAGGTCGGCAGCAGGTTGACTACATTTCCCATGATGCTTCATCTCAGAGGGACTGCTTTTGTTTATTTCTCGGTAGTCATGATGACATGTTTCCGTGGAAACCCTGAGGAGTTTTACGGCGAGGTCCTCCTATTGGATGGGAAAAAGATCACACTGATGGGCGAGCGAGGCGTGAAGGTGAGAGAGAACTTCCTGTGGGCGTGGTGAGCGTGTGACAGGTGAGCTGACCACGCATTCTCTTCTTTAGAGATCCTCAAGAGCAGCGGCCATCTTGGATCAGGTGCTGTCCCAGCTGCAGGTGGAGGAGGTGGAGTTTTTTGGGTTAAAGTTCAGTGACGACAAACAGCAGACAGTAAGAGCCACACATGACCTTTGACCTCTTGATGTCGCATGACTCCCTGCTATAGTCGTTTGGTGTTTGTGGTCCTGTGGTCATCGCGTCTTCAAAGGCCTACAACAGTCTGTCATTTATACATACAATTTATCACCTATATAAAATAATCTGTTACAATCAGCATCACTTCAATTAAATGATCTATTTCTCACATATATAATAATCTATACGCCTTAATAACCTATATGAGTATTATGTGTTGTAATCTGACTAACATATAATAATCTATATGCTTTAATAACCTATATGAGTATTATGTGTTGTAATCTGACTAAGATATATACACTCAACAAAAATATAAACGCAACACTTTTGTTTTTGCTCCCATTTTTCATGAGATGGACTCAAAGATCTAAAATTCATTTCAGATAAACAATTTTACCATTTCTCTCAAACATTGTTCACAAATCTGTCTAAATGTTTGATAGTGAGCACTTCTGCTTTGCTGAGATAATCCATCCCACCTCACAGGTGTGCCACATCAAGATGCTGATCTGACATCATGATTAGTGCACAGGTGTGCCTTATACCGCCCACAATAAAAGGCCACTCTGAAATGTGCAGTTTTGTCTCACAGCAAAATGCCACAGATGTCGCAAGTATTGAGGGAGCGTGCAGTTGGCATGCTGACAGCAGGAATGTCAACCAGATCTGTTGCTCGTGCATAGAATGTTCATTTCTCTACCATAAGCCGTCTCCAAAGGCGTTTCAGAGAATATGGCAGTACATCCAACCGGCCTCACAACCGCAGACAACGTGTAACCGCACCAGCCCAGGACCTCCACATCCAGCAGGTTCACCTCCAAGAGGCATCTGTTATGGACGAAGAACACAGGTGCATTTTATTGATGGCATTTTGAATGCACAGAGATACCGGGATGAGATCCTGAGGCCCATTGTTGTGCCATACATCCATGAACATCACCTCATGTTTCAGCAAGATAATGCACGGCCCCATGTTGCAAGGATCTGTGCACAATTCTTGGAAGCTGAAAATGTCCCAGTTCTTGCATGGCCAGCATACTCACCGGACATGTCACCCATTGAGCATGTTTGGGATGTGCTTGACCGGCATATACGACAGTGTGTACCAGTTCCCAATAATATCCAGCAACTTCGCACAGCCATTGAAGAGGAGTGGACCAACATTCCACAGGCCACAATTGACAATCTGATAAACTCTATGCGAAGAAGATGTGTTGCACTGCATGAGGCAAATGGTGGTCACACCAGATACTGACTGGTTCTGAGTCCCCAGACCCCCAATAAAGCAAAAAAAATGCACATTTCAGAGTGGCCTTTTATTGTGGACAGTCTAAGGCACACCTGTGCACTAATCATGGTGTCTGATCAGCATCTTGATGTGGCACACCTGTGAGGTGGGATGGATTATCTCAGCAAAGCAGAAGTGCTCACTATCGAACATTTAGACAGATTTATGAGCAATGTTTGAGAGAAATGGTAATATTGTTTATCTGGAATGAATTTTAGATCTTTGAGTCCATCTCATGAAAAATGGGAGCAAAAACAAAAGTGTTGCGTTTATATTTTTGTTGAGTATATAATAATCTATACGCTTTAATAACCTAAATGAGTATTATATGTTGTAATCTGACTAAGATATATATAATAATCTATACGCTTTAATAACCTAAATGAGTATTATATGTTGTAATCTGACTAAGACATATATGTAATAATCTGTTTTGTTTGGAATAATCTATGTTTTATTATCATTTTATAATATCATTTACAATAACCCATGTAAATGTTATCTTTATTTAAGAATCTGTTTAACCTTTGTTATTTTTATGTCATTGACTATTGATCCTGTATTTTATTATCTGTATGTCACAATACACATTACCCATAATTTGAGATCTACTGACATTAATCTATAGCACCTTATTTTACTCTGTACTTTAACAGTCTACAGTCCAGGTGACCTATAGGTATGAACAGGTGGGTTAGAGTGAAACTGCACCTATAACGGCGTCAGAAACAGTAACAGTCAGTACATGGACAGAGCTGATCTCCCTTCAGTAATACAGTTTATAAAAACACAGACTAATCAATATCTACTTTTAAAGACCCTTTAAGCCGTGACAATAAAGACCATTATCTCTGGCAGTTTGGTGAAAGAGTAATGTTTGGTTTTGGATTTAAAAAAAATTAATCAAATCAATAATAGTTGATGATAATATAAATATGTGACAAATGGATTAAATGTTGAAAGGAAAATAAATATAAATGTTGAATATTTAGAAGTACACCACATTTCAAATGAATTTATCATGTAAATTAAACTGTTATTTGTATTTTTACAAGAATATTCAACTGAATATTGATTATGGCGTACTTTATGTTTTGGGTCACTTGGTAAGTCTTAAAACATTAAAGAGTGTGTTTTAAAATTATAAATGACATTTATTATTTATAATCAATAGTTTATAAAGTTTGTATTGACCACTTGTGTTGAAGAAATGCAGCATTAAACTGTTTATTTTGCAGCACTGGTTGGATCCCTCAAAGACAATCTCTCAACACAGAGCACTCAGTAAGTTCACTGGTTAATAACTAATCAATATTTATGAATAACAATTTAAAAAATCTATCAAATATGAATAATTCTGAGACCTTTACGTATGATTTTCTTCCTATTTTACTTGAACATTTGTAGGATTTAAAAAAAAAATGTGTTTCATTCAACAACTACAAATCGAGAACACCTTCATTCATGTTTTGGTTTAGATGAATCTAATTAATTAAAAAAAAAAACATAAAACAACAAACCTGAATATAAAATTGTCTTTGTCACAGTTGGACCTCCGTACATTTTCTACTTTGGGGTCAAATTTTATGTGGAGGATCCGTCAAAACTGAAAAACGAGACCACACGGTCAGTGAAGTTATTATTATTATTATTATTAATATTAATTTATTATTAATTAAATTATCATTTTTAGTCATTTTAAGACTTTTATTATGTATACTTATACTTTTAGGTGTAAGTGTTGAATATTACATTAGAAGTAGATGTTTTAACGGACATGTCTCTTCTTCAGGTCTCTGTTTTACCTGCAGGTGCGTCAGGATGTGATTCGAGGTCACCTGCCTTGCCCCGCCCACCTCAGGCCTCGGCTCTTTGCACTGATGCTGCAGGGTGAGCGAGCCGCTCCAATGTTAACATCCGTTTAACTGAGCTAAATTATTAATGTGGTTTGTATCCAGCTGATGGAGGTGACCACGAGGAGCCGAGGGAGGCGGGGCCTGTGGATGATGATCAGGAGGAGCCGAGGGAGGCGGGGCCTGTGGATGATGATCAGGAGGAGCCGAGGGAGGCGGGGTCTGTGGATGATGGTCAGGAGCGACGGGACAAAATTGAACAGATCTACAAGTCCCTGCGGTAAAAGATTCCAAAACAAAGATGATGATCAGTCAAGTTTGAGCAACAAAAAAGGATTTCAGACATTCGCTGTTCTTTAAATCGCTCTCATCGTTAAATAAACGCATTTCCATTTAAATGACCCCTGACCTGCTGATGTCGTTAGTGACGCACTATAAAACTTAAGATCAGCCTGAACTGAACCTGAGCACAGGTGAGCACTGTAACATCAGGACAACTGAGCAATCCCACCTTCAGTTTGGGTAACAGAAACTAAACTGAACCAGAGTTACAGAAACTAAACTGAACCAGAGTTACAGAAACTAAACTGAACCAGAGTTACAGAAACTAAACTGAACTTTTACAGAGGTGTTTCTCGCCCTCACTCTCTCTCTCTCTGTTTTACAGAGGTGTCTCTCGCCCTCTCTCTCTCTCTCTCTCTTTTTTACAGAGGTGTCTCTCGCCCTCTCTCTCTCTTTTCTACAGTGGTGTATCTCGCCCTCACATTCTCTCTCTCTCTGTTTTACAGAGGTGTCTCTCACCCTCACTCTCTCTCCCTCTGTTTTACAGAGGTGTCTCTCGCCCTCTCTCTCTCTCTCTCTCTCTGTCTCTCGCCCTCTCTCTCTCTCTCTCTCTCTGTTTTACAGAGGTGTCTCTCGCCCTGTCTCTCTCTCTCTCTCTTTTTTACAGTGGTGTATCTCGCCCTCCCATTCTCTCTCTCTCTGTTTTACAGAGGTGTCTCTCACCCTCACTCTCTCTCTCTCTCTCTCTGTTTTATCTCTCTCTCTCTCTCTCTTTTTTACAGTGGTGTATCTCGCCCTCACATTCTCTCTCTCTCTTTTTTACAGAGGTGTCTCTCACCCTCACTCTCTCTCTCTCTTTTTTACAGAGGTGTATCTCGCCCTCACATTCTCTCTCTCTCTTTTTTACAGAGGTGTCTCTCACCCTCACTCTCTCTCTCTCTTTTTTACAGAGGTGTCTCTCACCCTCACTCTCTCTCTCTGTTTTAAAGAGGTGTCTCTCTCTCTCTCTCTCTCTGTTTTACAGAGGTGTCTCTCGCCCTCTCTCTCTCTCTTCTCTCTCTCTCTCTGTTTTTCAGAGGTGTCTCTCGCCCTCTCTCTCTCTCTGTTTTACAGAGGTGTCTCTCGCTCTCTCTCACTCTGTCTCTCTCTCTTTTTTACAGTGGTGTATCTCGCCCTCACATTCTCTCTCTCTCTGTTTTACAGAGGTGTCTCTCACCCTCACTCTCTCTCTCTCTGTTTTACAGAGGTGTCTCTCGCCTCTCTCTCTCTCTCTTTTTTACAGTGGTGTATCTCGCCCTCACATTCTCTCTCTCTCTTTTTTACAGAGGTGTCTCTCACCCTCACTCTCTCTCTCTGTTTTAAAGAGGTGTCTCTCGCCCTCTCTCTCTCTCTCTCTCTCTGTTTTACAGAGGTGTCTCTCGCCCTCTCTCTCTCTCTCTCTCTTTTTTACAGTGGTGTATCTCGCCCTCACATTCTCTCTCTCTCTGTTTTACAGAGGTGTCTCTCACCCTCACTCTCTCTCTCTGTTTTAAAGAGGTGTCTCTCGCCCTCTCTCTCACTCTCTCTCTCTGTTTTAAAGAGGTGTCTCTCGCCCTCTCTCTCTGTTTTACAGAGGTGTCTCTCGCCCTCTCTCTCTCTCTCTCTCTGTTTTACAGAGGTGTCTCTCGCCCTCACTCTCTCTCTCTCTCTCTCTCTCTCTCTCTCTCTCTCTGTTTTACAGAGGTGTCTCTCTCTCTCTCTCTTTTTACAGTGGTGTCTCTCGCCCTCTCTCTCTCTCTCTGTTTTACAGAGGTGTCTCTCGCCCTCTCTCTCTCTCTCTCTCTCTCTCTGTTTTACAGAGGTGTGTCTCGCCCTCTCTCTCTGTCTCTCTCTCTCTCTGTTTTACAGAGGTGTATCTCACCCTCACTCTCTCTCTCTCTGTTTTACAGAGGTGTCTCTCGCCCTCACTCTCTCTCCCTTTTCTCTGTTTTACAGAAGTGTCTCTCGCCCTCTCTCCCTCTGTCTCTCTCTCTCTGTTTTACAGCGGTGTATCTCGCCCTCTCTCTCTCTCTCTCTCTCTCTCTCTCTCTCTCTGTTTTACAGAGGTGTATCTCACCCTCACTCTCTCTCTCTCTGTTTTACAGAGGTGTCTCTCACCCTCACTCTCTCTCTCTCTCTGTTTTACAGAGGTGTCTCTCACCCTCACTCTCTCTCTCTCTGTTTTACAGAGGTGTCTCTCACCCTCACTCTCTCTCTCTCTGTTTTACAGAGGTGTCTCTCGCCCCTCTCTCTCTCTCTCTCTGTTTTACAGAGGTGTCTCTCGCTCTCTCTCTCTCTCTGTTTTACAGAGGTGTCTCTCGCCTCTCTCTCTCTTTTTTACAGCTGTGTATCTCGCCCTCTCTCTCTCTCTCTCTCTTTTTTACAGTGGTGTATCTCGCCCTCACATTCTCTCTCTCTCTGTTTTACAGAGGTGTCTCCTCTCTCTCTCTCTCTCTGTTTTACAGAGGTGTCTCTCGCCCTCTCTCTCTCTCTCTCTGTTTTACAGAGGTGTCTCTCGCCCTCACTCTCTCTCTCTCTGTTTTACAGAGGTGTCTCTCGCCCTCTCTCTCTCTCTCTCTCTTTTTTACAGTGGTGTATCTCGCCCTCACATTCTCTCTCTCTCTGTTTTACAGAGGTGTCTCTCACCCTCACTCTCTCTCTCTCTGTTTTACAGAGGTGTCTCTCGCCCTCTCTCTCTCTCTCTCTCTCTCTCTCTGTTTTACAGAGGTGTCTCGCCCTCTCTCTCTCTCTCTGTTTTACAGAGGTGTCTCTCGCCCTCTCTCTCTCTCTCTCTGTTTTACAGAGGTGTCTCTCGCCCTCTCTCTCTGTCTCTCTCTCTTTTTTACAGCTGTGTATCTCGCCCTCACTCTCTCTCTCTCTTTTTTACAGAGGTGTCTCTCACCCTCACTCTCTCTCTCTCTGTTTTACAAAGGTGTATCTCGCCCTCACATTCTCTCTCTCTCTTTTTTACAGAGGTGTCTCTCGACCCCTCTCTCTCTCTCTCTGTTTTACAGAGGTGTCTCTCTCTCTCTCTGTTTTACAGAGGTGTCTCTCGCCTCTCTCTCTCTCTCTCTCTGTTTTACAGAGGTGTCTCTCTCTCTCTCTCTCTTTTTACAGCTGTGTATCTCGCCTCTCTCTCTCTCTCTCTCTTTTTACAGTGGTGTGTCTCTCACATTCTCTCTCTCTCTCTCTCTGTTTTACAGAGGTGTTTCTCACCCTCACTCTCTCTCTCTCTGTTTTACATCTCTCTCTCTCTTTTTACAGAGGTCTCTCTCTCTCTCTCTCTCTCTCTCTCTCTCTGTTTTACAGAGGTGTCTCTCACCTCACTCTCTCTCTCTGTTTTACAGAGGTGTCTCTCTCTCTCTCTCTCTCTCTCTCTCTTTTTTACAGTGGTGTATCTCGCCCTCACATTCTCTCTCTCTCTTTTTTACAGAGGTGTCTCTCACCCTCACTCTCTCTCTCTGTTTTAAAGAGGTGTCTCTCGCCCTCTCTCTCTCTCTCTCTCTCTGTTTTACAGAGGTGTATCTCGCCCTCACATTCTCTCTCTCTCTGTTTTACAGAGGTGTCTCTCACCCTCACTCTCTCTCTCTGTTTTAAAGAGGTGTCTCTCGCCCTCTCTCTCACTCTCTCTCTCTGTTTTAAAGAGGTGTCTCTCGCCCTCTCTCTCTCTCTTTCTCTCTCTGTTTTACAGAGGTGTCTCTCGCCCTCTCTCTCTCTCTCTCTCTTTTTTACAGAGGTGTCTCTCACCCTCACTCTCTCTCTCTCTGTTTTACAGAGGTGTCTCTCGCCCCCCCCTCTCTTTCTCTGTTTTAAAGAGGTGTCTCTCGCCCTCTCTCTCTCTCTCTGTTTTACAGAGGTGTCTCTCGACCCCTCTCTCTCTCTCTGTTTTACAGAGGTGTCTCTCGCCCTCTCTCTCTCTCTCTCTCTGTTTTACAGAGGTGTCTCTCGCCCTCACTCTCTCTCCCTTTTCTCTGTTTTACAGAGGTGTCTCTCGCCCTCTCTCCCTCTGTCTCTCTCTCTCTGTTTTACAGAGGTGTCTCTCGCCCTCACTCTCTCCCTCTCTCTTTTTTACAGTGGTGTATCTCACCCTCACTCTCTCTCTCTCTGTTTTAAAGAGGTGTCTCTCGACCCCTCTCTCTCTCTCTCTGTTTTACAGAGGTGTGTCTCGCCCTCTCTCTCTGTCTCTCTCTCTCTCTGTTTTACAGAGGTGTATCTCACCCTCACTCTCTCTCTCTCTGTTTTACAGAGGTGTCTCTCGCCCTCACTCTCTCTCCCTTTTCTCTGTTTTACAGAAGTGTCTCTCGCCCTCTCTCCCTCTGTCTCTCTCTCTCTGTTTTACAGCGGTGTATCTCGCCCTCACTCTCTCTCTCTCTCTCTCTGTTTTACAGCGGTGTATCTCGCCCTCACTCTCTCTCTCTCTCTGTTTCACAGAGGTGTCTCTCACCCTCACTCTCTCTCTCTCTGTTTTACAAAGGTGTATCTCGCCCTCACATTCTCTCTCTCTCTTTTTTACAGAGGTGTCTCTCACCCTCACTCTCTCTCTCTCTGTTTTACAGAGGTGTCTCTCGCCCCCCCCTCTCTCTCTGTTTTACAGAGGTGTCTCTCGCCCTCTCTCTCTCTCTCTCTGTTTTACAGAGGTGTCTCTCGCCCTCTCTCTCTCTCTCTCTCTCTTTTTTACAGCGGTGTATCTCGCCCTCACATTCTCTCTCTCTCTGTTTTAAAGAGGTGTCTCTCGACCCCTCTCTCTCTCTCTCTGTTTTACAGAGGTGTCTCTCGCCCTCACTCTCTCTCCCTTTTCTCTGTTTTACAGAGGTGTCTCTCGCCCTCTCTCTCTCTCTCTCTCTCTCTCTCTGTTTTACAGAGGTGTCTCTCGCCCTCACTCTCTCTCTCTCTCTGTTTTACAGAGGTGTCTCTCGCCCTCACTCTCTCTCCCTTTTCTCTGTTTTACAGAGGTGTCTCTCGCCCTCTCTCTCTCTCTCTCTCTCTCTCTCTCTGTTTTACAGAGGTGTCTCTCGCCCTCACTCTCTCTGTTTTACAGAGGTGTCTCTCGCCCTCTCTCTCTCTCTCTCTGTTTTACAGAGGTGTCTCTCGCCCTCTCTCTCTCTCTCTCAGTTTTACAGCGGTGTATCTCGCCCTCACATTCTCTCTCTCTCTGTTTTAAAGAGGTGTCTCTCGACCCCTCTCTCTCTCTCTCTGTTTTACAGAGGTGTCTCTCGCCCTCACTCTCTCTCCCTTTTCTCTGTTTTACAGAGGTGTCTCTCGCCCTCTCTCTCTCTCTCTCTCTCTCTCTCTGTTTTACAGAGGTGTCTCTCGCCCTCACTCTCTCTCTCTCTTTCTCTCTGTTTTACAGAGGTGTCTCTCGCCCTCACTCTCTCTCTCTCTCTCTCTCTCTGTTTTACAGAGGTGTCTCTCGCCCTCTCTCTCTCTCTCTCTCTCTCTCTCTCTCTCTCTGTTTTACAGAGGTGTCTCTCGCCCTCACTCTCTCTCTCTCTCTGTTTTACAGCGGTGTCTCTCACCCTCTCTCTCTCTCTCTCTCTTTTTTACAGCGGTGTATCTCGCCCTCACTCTCTCTCTCTCTCTGTTTTACAGCGGTGTCTCTCGCCCTCTCTCTCTCTCTCTCTGTTTTACAGAGGTGTCTCTCGCCCTCACTCTCTCTCTCTCTGTTTTACAGAGGTGTCTCTCACCCTCACTCTCTCTCTCTCTCTTTTTTACAGAGGTGTATCTGGTCCTCACTCTCTCTCTCTCTGTTTTACAGCGGTGTCTCTCGCCCTCTCTCTCTCTCTCTCTTTTTTACAGCGGTGTATCTCGCCCTCACTCTCTCTCTCTCTCTGTTTTACAGAGGTGTCTCTCGCCCTCTCTCTCTCTCTCTCTGTTTTACAGAGGTGTCTCTCGCCCTCACTCTCTCTCTCTCTGTTTTACAAAGGTGTCTCTCAACCTCACTCTCTCTCTCTCTCTCTCTCTCTTTTTTACAGAGGTGTATCTCGTCCTCACTCTCTCTCTCTCTCTGTTTTACAGAGGTGTCTCTCACCCTCACTCCCTCTCTCTCTCTGTTTTACAGAGGTGTCTCTCACCCTCCCTCTCTCTCTCTGTTTTACAGAGGTGTCTCTCACCCTTACTCCCTCTCTCTTTCTGTTTTACAGCGGTATATCTCGCCCTCTCTCTCTCTCTCTCTCTCTCTCTCTCTCTCTGTTTTACAGAGGTGTATCTCACCCTCACTCTCTCTCTCTCTGTTTTACAGAGGTGTCTCTCACCCTCACTCTCTCTCTCTCTCTGTTTTACAGAGGTGAATATATAAATACACAACACAAACATTATAACACAAACACCACCAACAACACAAACATTATTACACAAACACCAACAACACAAACATTATAACACAAACATCAACAACACAAAATTATAACACAAACACCAACAACAACACAAACATTATAACACAAACACCAACAACACAAACATTATAACACAAACACCAACAACACAAACATTATAACACAAACACCAACAACAACACAAACATTATAACACAAACACCAACAACACAAACATTATAACACAAACACCAACAACACAAACATTATAACACAAACACCAACAACAACACAAACATTATAACACAAACACCAACAACACAAACATTATAACACAAACATCAACAACACAAAATTATAACACAAACACCAACAACAACACAAACATTCTAACACAAACACCAACAACACAAACATTATAACACAAACACCAACAACACAAACATTATAACACAAACATCAACAACACAAAATTATAACACAACCACCAACAGCAACACAAACATTATAACACAACCACCAACAACAACACAAACATTATAACACAACCACCAACAACAACACAAACATTGTAACACAACCACCAACAGCAACACAAACATTATAACACAAACACCAACAACACAAACATTATAACACAACCACCAACAGCAACACAAACATTATAACACAAACACCAACAACACAAACATTATAACACAATGTTTGCACATTTGCAGCACATTTACCGCTGAGCGGTAGTCGTTAGCTTTTGATTTAGCTAGCTACATAGCCCTAAAACAAAGTTACATGCTAATATCTTAAAGTAGCACTACATGGGTCCCCGTTTAGTTCACCTTGCTGTGCAGAAATGGTGTTTCAGTAATGTTAGCTTGACAAACAAAGCAGTTGGACAGATTTCTCTAAACCAGCCTGCAGGTTTTGATCTGCCTGTAGATCTTTAAGACTCGATGCTTCACCCTGTATTTGACCTTTTTGCTTTTCAATGACAAATCTGGTGATCCAGCTGCTCTGCAAAGTAAACTGACTGGTTTCTCTCCACCTCATTAGTTTTACATATTAGAAAGATATTAAGATGAACTAAACTGTGTTTATGCTCTCTCTCTCTCTCTACTCTCTCTCTCTCTCTCTGTTTTGGGGTGTCTCTCACCCCACTCTCTCTCTCTCTCTTATCCACAGAATCTTTATTTTTAAATCCCGCCCTTTGTCACCTTTATGGAGTGAAAATTCCTCCTTTGATTGTGAAGTTGGATGATGATCATTAAAATTTGAAGTTTTGTTCATGGTTCTCAGTGAAATTAGGTGATCGTGCCATCTCGATTAGCATCACAGGTTAGCACCGCAGCTCTAGACATATACGTACCTGTTGAAACAGCACCATCCTCTGGTGGTAAACCTGTAGCTGAGGGGAGCTGTGCTCCATCACAGAGAAACTTTTCACTCTTTAACTGCTTGGTCAAATGCTTCGTCAGGTTCGTCGTGTTGCCTGACTTAGCAATGCTGTTTTTTAGGCATATAGCATTGCACCGCGCACTGTTGGCATCAGTTTTTCAGGAGTAGAGCCACGTGTTGGACCTCAGAGGCGTTTTTCACCGGTTTGATGGCATGCTGCATGAAAAGAAAAGGAAACGTACACCACGAGAAACCTGCCTGCATGAGTCGCGTGTGTTTTTCCAGCCAATCACATGCTGCGTTATCATAATCACGTGATTAACCTCTGGGCACCCAAACATGGACCGAAAGACAAGGCAAACTTTGATAATGGATCGATGGATATATACATATACATACATATATACATGTATATATATATGTATGTTTATATATATACATGTATATATATATATATATATGTGTGTGTGTGTGTGTGTGTATATATATGTATATATATATATATACATACATATATATGTGTTTATATATAGTTATGTACACATATATACATATATATGTATGCATATATATATACACACACACACACATATATATATCTATATATATATATCTATATATATATATAGATATATATATACACCTCAAAGGGGAATGATTTCTTTGTTGAAAATAAAAACTCAATGGTCTTGTGTTGGAACTGTTAATTTCTATAATGGCAGTAGCATTTTTAGGCCAGCAGATGGCATAGTTCGCATGTTTCTGAGCTTTGTTTGTCCGCTTCAGGGGTTGCCTAGTTACCAGGAAGTTGTTCTTCTTCTACGCTTTCTGAGAGAAACTTTCCTCGCATTCTGAAGCTAACTCTTCATCCACCTGTATGTTTTCGGCCCTTGAAGTGGCAATTTAAGTAAGTAATTGTTGTTTTACATTGATACGTGCAGCCGTGTTTATAGCTTTGACTCCGCTTGTGTAATTATTTTGTTTATGTTATATTCTATTAGTCGAAGATCGGCAAATACTAGATCCGCCGACTGTAATTATACGCTCATTCATGAACGCTATGTGTTTGTATTGATCATTAATTGGGGTCTTTGTGTTTGTGTCCTTTTAGTTTCACAATTTTTGGCATTAAATCCCGTCCAACTACAACTTTGCCTGTTCCTTGGAGGATGTGATGTCATGAAGAGTTTAGCTGGCTGTGAATCTCAGTATAAGACAGGGGTCACACTGAGTCAAGCAGTACAGGTCTCTTCCTCAAATCAAATCAAATCAAACTTTATTCATAAAGCACTTTTCATGCATTTAAAATGCAGCACAAAGTGCTATACATGTTAAAAACAGTCCCCACCCCCCCACCCCATTCAAACTCCACCCCAACATGTACACACACACACACACACACACACACACACACACACACACACACACACACACACACACACACAACCTGATAACATGATTTAAAATGTGTGATTTTAAAATCGTGTGTCCTCCCAGTCATTCACATCTTTTATCATTAAAGTTATTTTCCTTTGAGTCAAATATTTGTTTGTATTAATGGAAATAAATTTGATCTGTGGAATTAAAGTAACTCGTTTAGTTTCCTTATGTTATTAAATCGTTCATATTTCATTTTGACATTTAATTACAGCTAGCTTGACTTTTGCCTTCCTAAGTATTTATCCATGTTTGACAATAACAATAATCAGAATTATTATTTTCTTTTTAGGCAGAAAATCTCAAAACTTCATTTCAAGGATGAAACCTTTGAGCTGAGAGTGGTCCGCAAAAATGTGAGTCCATGTAAGAAAAGTGATGCTAATCTACTGATGCTAATCAACTGATGCTAATCTACTGATGATAACCTACTGATGATAATCCACTGATGCTAATCAACTGATGATAATCCACTGATACTAATCAGCTGATGCTAATTTACTGATGCTAATCTACTGCTGCCAATCCACTAATGCTTATCTATTTTTGCTGATCCATTGATGCCAAGCTACATCTATTGACGCTGTTAGGGATGCTATCACAATTAGCATGTTACACACACATCTCAACGTATACACACTCAAGTGCCACACCTGGTTTTTCTTATGTATAAATTGATTACATAACACCCACTGAGTTACACCGAACATGTAGCAAGACCCTTTTAGCATCATATAGCTCAGGGAGAGCTTAACACAACCTTGTCAATAAGAGCAATCATCAATTTTAAAAGGAACTCACGGCTAAATGTCGTCCAGCTCAATGATGGCTCTGCTGTATCCGGGTACGACACGTCCATCTGACCGCAGACGATAAAAACTGCTCGCTCATAATGGTAGAGCCTCATCACATGAGCTCAGCGACTTACCACTTCATTTCATTTTTTAGAGCACTTATTAATAAAAAGACTTATTGTCCAAAAGTAAAACAGCAAGAGCCTATTAAGCTGATAGTTACTCTGAGAACAGCAGGAACGTTCAAAGTTACTTAAGCTGTTAGTTACTCTGAGAACACCAGGAACATTCAAAGTTACTTAAGCTGATAGTTACTCTGAGAGCAGGAGGAACATTCAAAGTTCCTTAAGCTGATAGTTACTCTGAGAACATGAGGAACGTTCAAAGTTACTTAAGCTGATAGTTACTCTGAGAACATGAGGAACGTTCAAAGTTACTTAAGCTGATAGTTACTCTGAGAAAACCAGGAACATTCAAAGTTACTTAAGCTGATAGTTACTCTGAGAACACCAGGAACATTCAAAGTTCCTTGAGCTGATAGTTACTCTGAGAACAGCAGGAACATTCAAAGTTAGTTCAACTGATAGTTACTCTGAGAGCAGGAGGAACATTCAAAGTTCCTTAAGCTGATAGTTACTGTGAGAACATGAGGAACATTCAAAGTTACTTAAGCTGATAGTTACTCTGAGAACATGAGGAACGTTCAAAGTAACTTAAGCTGATAGTTACTCTGAGAAAACCAGGAACATTCAAAGTTACTTAAGCTGATAGTTACTCTGAGAACACCAGGAACATTCAAAGTTCCTTAAGCTGTTAGTTACTCTGAGAACACCAGGAACATTCAAAGTTACTTAAGCTGATAGTTACTCTGAGAACAGCAGGAACGTTCAAAGTTACTTAAGCTGTTAGTTACTCTGAGAACACCAGGAACATTCAAAGTTACTTAAGCTGATAGTTACTCTGAGAAAACCAGGAACATTCAAAGTTACTTAAGCTGATAGTTACTCTGAGAGCAGGAGGAACATTCAAAGTTCCTTAAGCTGATAGTTACTCTGAGAACATGAGGAACGTTCAAAGTTACTTAAGCTGATAGTTACTCTGAGAACATGAGGAACGTTCAAAGTTACTTAAGCTGATAGTTACTCTGAGAAAACCAGGAACATTCAAAGTTACTTAAGCTGATAGTTACTCTGAGAACACCAGGAACATTCAAAGTTCCTTAAGCTGATAGTTACTCTGAGAACAGCAGGAACATTCAAAGTTAGTTCAACTGATAGTTACTCTGAGAGCAGGAGGAACATTCAAAGTTCCTTAAGCTGATAGTTACTGTGAGAACATGAGGAACATTCAAAGTTACTTAAGCTGATAGTTACTCTGAGAACATGAGGAACGTTCAAAGTAACTTAAGCTGATAGTTACTCTGAGAAAACCAGGAACATTCAAAGTTACTTAAGCTGATAGTTACTCTGAGAACACCAGGAACATTCAAAGTTCCTTAAGCTGATAGTTACTCTGAGAACAGCAGGAACATTCAAAGTTAGTTCAACTGATAGTTACTCTGAGAACATGAGGAACGTTCAAAGTTACTTAAGCTGATAGTTACTCTGAGAACATGAGGAACGTTCAAAGTTACTTAAGCTGATAGTTACTCTGAGAACATGAGGAACGTTCAAAGTTACTTAAGCTGATAGTTACTCTGAGAACAGGAGGAACGTTCAAAGTTCCTTAAGCTGATAGTTACTCTGAGAACATGAGGAACGTTCAAAGTTACTTAAGCTGATAGTTACTCTGAGAACATGAGGAACGTTCAAAGTTACTTAAGATGATAGTTACTCTGAGAACATGAGGAACGTTCAAAGTTCCTTAAGCTGATAGTTACTCTGAGAACAGGAGGAACGTTCAAAGTTACTTAAGATGATAGTTACTCTGAGAACATGAGGAACGTTCAAAGTTACTTAAGCTGATAGTTACTCTGAGAACAGGAGGAACGTTCAAAGTTACTTAAGCTGATAGTTACTCTGAGAACATGAGGAACGTTCAAAGTTACTTAAGATGATAGTTACTCTGAGAACATGAGGAACGTTCAAAGTTACTTAAGCTGATAGTTACTCTGAGAACAGGAGGAACGTTCAAAGTTACTTAAGCTGATAGTTACTCTGAGAACATGAGGAACATTCAAAGTTCCTAAAGCTGTTAGTTACTCTGAGAACAGGAGGAACATTCAAAGTTACTTAAGCTGATAGTTACTCTGAGAACATGAGGAACGTTCAAATTTACTTAAGCTGATAGTTACTCTGAGAACATGAGGAAGTTCAAAGTTGCTTAAGCTGATAGTTACTCTGAGAACATGAGGAACGTTCAAAGTTACTTAAGCTGATAGTTACACTGAGAACATGAGGAACGTTCAAAGTTACTTAAGCTGATAGTTACTCTGAGAACAGGAGGAACGTTCAAATTTACTTCAGCTGATAGTTACTCTGAGAACAGGAGGAACGTTCAAAGTTCCTTAAGCTGATAATTACTCTGAGAACATGAGGAACATTCAAATTTACTTAAGCTGATAGTTACTCTGAGAACATGAGGAACGTTCAAAGTTCCTTAAGCTGATAGTTACACTGAGAACATGAGGAACGTTCAAAGTTACTTAAGCTGATAATTACTCTGAGAACATGAGGAACATTCAAATTTACTTAAGCTGATAGTTACTCTGAGAACATGAGGAACGTTCAAAGTTACTTAAGCTGATAGTTACTCTGAGAACAGGAGGAACGTTCAAATTTACTTCAGCTGATAGTTACTCTGAGAACATGAGGAACGTTCAAAGTTACTTAAGCTGATAGTTACTCTGAGAACAGGAGGAACGTTCAAATTTACTTCAGCTGATAGTTACTCTGAGAACATGAGGAACGTTCAAAGTTACTTAAGCTGATAGTTACTCTGAGAACATGAGGAACGTTCAAAGTTACTTAAGCTGATAGTTACTCTGAGAACAGGAGGAACGTTCAAATTTACTTCAGCTGATAGTTACTCTGAGAACATGAGGAACGTTCAAAGTTACTTAAGCTGATAGTTACTCTGAGAACAGGAGGAACATTCAAAGTTACTTAAGCTGATAGTTACTCTGAGAACAGGAGGAACGTTCAAATTTACTTCAGCTGATAGTTACATTTGGCTGTAATTAAAATGAAAACTGTTCAATTTAGTTTGGAAGAGGATGGGCCAATTTTGGAGGTAAAATAATAAGTAAGAACAATATTTGTATTTTTGTTGCATCATTACTAACATCAAAAAGTAACAAGACCCTCACCCCGAAAAAAACCCAAACAAACAAGCAAACAAACAAACAAACAAACAAACAAACAAACAAACACCTGACTAACTCAGTTTGAGTGAAAATATCAACATTCTGCAGGACTCTGCCGTCTGTCTGCTTCGATCGATGTGCATCACTGATCATCAAGTTTCTCTCCCCGAGCCTCAAAAGGACAAAGAGCTTAAAATTAAATAAAGAATGATTCAATCTTTGTCCCCCAGGACGACGCTCTGCTCTGCCACGTAGTTGGAAACTGTGCTCGTTTTGTTTTGGGTTTAATGTAAAATTTATGCAGTTTCACTAAAATGTAACGATTTATTCTTAATAAACATATTTTCAGAATCAACATATCAACCCCCCGTCTACTGATGCTATTCTACTGACGCTAATTTAATGATGCTAATCCATTAATGCTAATCCGCTGATGCTATTCTACTGAAGCTAATTTATTGGTGCTAATCCATTAATGCTAATCAACTGATGCTATTCTACTGAAGCTAATTTATTGGTGCTAATCAATTAATGCTAATCCACTGATGCTATTCTACTGAAGCTAATGTATTGATGCTAATGTGAAAATGGTAATCCACTGATGCTATTCTACTGAAGCTAAAGTAATAGTGCTTCAAAAACAAAGCTATCTATTCATTTTTAATATTTCTTTACATGTTCACCATAAAGTTAAAATTCTAGAGGTGTATTTAATTTTGTTTTTGGATGTGAGTCCGTCTGTAGCATCAGAGGAGCCCGGAGAGCACAGATCTGCACTCAGGTCTTTCTGCCATCGTTAGCTGCAGTGTTGTTGTAAATGTGGAAAAGTGGTAAATAAATCCACTAAATAATCCCTTTGAGTTATCGCTCACAGATGGACAAACAAAAAACCAACACACACAAACAAATACACAAAGTCCTTGGCAGAGACAATAAACAATTGTTTATTATTACTAATTATTATTATTGTTGTTTATTATTAACTTTTAACTATTAACTCTACATAAAGTTCTGATTTTAAATAAATTTACTGCCTGAAGAGCCGTTTATGATATCAGAGGGTGTGTTTTGTTAAAGGTTTATTATGAATGCATAAACGGCACATATACAGATAACATTTACGTTTGTTTGTTTGTTTGTTTGTTTGTTCCAGGGCTCGGAGACATCATTCTTCTTCCAAACAGCCGATCGCTCTGATTGTAAACGTTTGTGGAAATGTTGTGTCGATCATCACGGCTTCTTCAGGTTTTTCTTATAAAGTCATGATCGTGAACAAAGTTTAAATTCTTTATTAACAGCAAACACACATTAAAGACCTTCAACAAGCAGACTGACACACATTTAAATTAGATATAATATAAATTAAACATCAATGCTTTGTGATTCATTTTTTTTGTTTTGAATCTTTGGGTCAGATCTTCGTTTTCATTTCGTCTTTATTCTGTTGTTTTTGTTCCAGGATGTCCAAGTCGAGTCCAAAGACGGACAATCTGAAACTCAGCAGGTAAACACACACACACACGCACACGCCACACGCACACACACACACACTGAATGACACTTTACAAAAAACAAAACCAAACCAAAACAAAAAAACAAAGACAAAGATGTTTTTGTGCTGAAGAGTTTTGTGACACTGATTTATAACTTTCAGTTTGGAGCCTCGTGTTGTGTTAAATTTTCAGCTTATGAAGTCTTTAAAAGGATTTTTTGAATAATGAGTGATTTAAACACTGTGACGAGGAAAAGCTTCATCTTTGATTTTCTTTATTTTAAAAGTCTTAAACCCTGAACCCTGGTTTACTGGTACAAATAAAAAGGTCTTTAAATGATTTTATAAAGAGTGATTGTGTTTTTATCATTTATTTGTCGTCTCTCGTCGTGTCAGCCGCTCACCGTCTCTCAAACGTCTGAACATCAGCGTGAGAAAAAAAAACAGACGGAGCTTCAGAGCCGATCAGAGCGAGCCAGGTAGTTTAATCTTTGTGTTTCAATGATTATTAATAACATCATTTATTTAATTACTGCCTTAACTCTGCCTCCTGATCAGCCAATCACAGAGGCCCTGCTGCAGTGTGCATGCAGACAGCGCCCCCTGCTGTTCACAGGTGAGTCTAACCTTAACCCATGCAGACAGCGCCCCCTGCTGTTCACAGGTGAGTCCAACCCTGCCCTGTTTCAGTCCCCTGATTCACTCCTGATGTTTTCCTGCAGGCCGGAGCCGCACACCGTGAAGCCCAGTGCACCATGGGAAACCAGCGGGCCTCTGAGGTCACACTGAACAACGATAATGATTATTAAGAATTATTTATGGAACAGTTCATTGAATAAATACACAAATATAAATTTAAAGTCACATTAATACAATATCTGTTTTTATTGTCATTTAAAGTCTTTTTGCTTTAATATATGTACTTATTATTCATTCTTCCTGCAGTGGACTTTACAACCCCAAATTTACACAAAGAAGCAAAGAGGAGGAAAAAAAAGATGGTGGACGACCACAGAGGTACTCCCCCCTCCCCCCCCCCCCCACACACACATAAACAAACACGTCATTAAGCCAATTAACACCTAAAAAAAATCATCGAATTAAACAAACAATCACATCATCAAACTAATAAACACAAACAGTTACTAACAAACTGAGAAACACATTATCAACCAAATAACATAAACACATAAATAAAACAAAACACAATCAAACACATCATTTCCATAAACTAACAAAGCACATAAAGTGACGATCATTTAATCAAACACACAATCAATCTTTATGGTAAAGTGCCAGTTCATAACAAGGGTCAGGGTTAGACAGACTCTTTATTTACAGATACATGTTTAAGCATTTAAAGAAATGTATATTCATAAATGTAAGTATATACATATAAACACATACAGGACTAAAAATAAGAATCTATGAAAGAGGTAAACCTGATAATTAATCTGTCCTCTTCACTTTTGTTTCAGCTGAAAATAGAATCATTTATCTTTATTTGTAGAGCATCATATTTGTTATTTTGAATATAAATGCACTAAAGTTAAGCCCATTCATTTTTAAGAGGGACTCCATGTCTGTGAGGCGGTAAAGATATTTATTATTATATAAAGTTTATTTTATTATTATTCATTATTATATAAAGACAGTAAAGATAGTTATTATGGCTGAATAATCAATAACAGCTCAGGATCAGACAAGCTTTGAATTTAACATCAAAAATGAGTTTACACTGTGGGGAATGATGTTATATCAAAACAAGTCATAAAAAAGCCAACAGAAATAGTCAAAGGTGAAATCTTCCTGTTTGTCTCGTAGGCGGAGCCGCAGTCTGGACGGGGATCAGCCAATCAGAGCGCGGGGCAGGAGGTGAGTGACAAACATTTCACCCAGCAAACTTTAACTTTGGAAAACTTTAAAAAGGAACCTGTGGTTAAAGTCTTAGATAATAAAACAGTTAATAAAACAAAAGAGATAAACACGACCTGACCTCATTTACTGTAAAAGATTCACTTATTCATAAAAAACAGGACTGAGGTCCCCAAAGGTTAATTTAGGTGTTCCCATAAATTTATAAAAGACGAGCACCAATCACAGTTTGACGTTTTAACAAACATTTCAGGTACAGATTGACTTTCGATTTTTAGTGGTCTGAGAGTTGGGGGTGGTTTTTAAAAATGCTAAAGTGGCAGCTTCCACGCTCGGTAACGTTTCTCGTTCCCACAGCAACATCAGCAGTGGCAGCGACTCAGACGGGGCGGGGCTTAGGCGAGAGAAGCGCAGACGGGGGTAAAGAAACAGAAAACAAACAAACAAAGAAACAATTCAGAAAAATCTTCATGTGGTGTAATTCCTGTTTTCTTACAGCAGCCGCCATGGTGACAGGACGTCCAGAACACGAGCCAGATCGTAAGAAACTACACATGTAATGGTCTTTACCCACTGTGCTAATGCTAATGCTAAATTTGATACTGATGCTAACAATGCCAAGAGAGGCTTAACGAAGGAGACACATGCTAACAGACTGGATGCTAGTGCTGACAGCACACCAATACCTAAAACAGTAATGCTAATGGATGGTTATGCTAAAAAAGCTAACATGCTAATGCACGAGGCTCACTGATGGAAATGCAGTTTTTGTCTCCAGGTGCAGTCCTGACGCTCAGACGTGGAAGCACATCCAGTAAGCACTTAAAAACAAAAACATAAAGACAGATTATTAAATATCAAAACACACTCCCAGTCATGACATTATTAATAATAATAATAATAATGAAATTATAATTTATCTAACATGGGCCTCTGTCAACAGGAAACAGCTGGTCGAGCCTGCAGCTGTGATTTACAGGTGTACGGAGGAAATCCCATATATGGACGTGAGGTGAGACCACTTTCTGTATAATTACCTCAAAATCAAGATGAAATTTGATATATACACATATTTCTATAACCTGTTCCTGTATTCAAACAATTTCAAACATTGAAATGGAAGAGATAAAAAAAAAAATCAAACTGAAACGTAATAAAAAACAACAAAGCACTGAAGTGACAGAAATAAAACTGAAATGACACCAAAACAATTTAAAGTGAAATAAATTAAAAACAATTTAAAGTGAAATAAATTTAAAACAATTTAAAGTGAAATAAATTTAAAACACTTTGACGTTTCAGCTTGAAGTTAAAAAAAACTATTTTGAAATGTGATAGCATGAATTTTCAAATCATGTATCATTTTACTCATGTATCAATCAATTTAGTCATGGACCAATTCATGTAACATCTGTCTTTGTATGATTATTTATCCATATATATGAAGTTAAGTGTGTATTAATCAATACAGAACTAACTATGCTGAGTACAGAAGAACTCCACAGAGAAGTCTAGTGACCAGAAACAGCCTGACCATGTATAGAGAGCAGACACACGGACACAACCATGTAGAGAATGTCAAACACTAAACAGGGGATACCTATATATCATATATAGATATCCCACAAATGCCAAGTGACCGAGAGTGAGAGACTCACATTATTACTCTCATTTATTCACTAACACAGCATCCAAATGTTTCTCTGTCTGCCTGTAACGACCGTGCAATAAGCAGTGATGATCACAGTCTGGTATCAAGAATCCTCCATTGAAACGTCTCTCGATCTGGAGCGGGAGAGCAGCGGGTAACAGATGACGCTGCTAATAGTTAATAACAAAATAAAAACAAAAAATTAAACTCTGATGAGAAAGACATGAAAAAATGACATTTAACTGGACGAAAATGAAATAAACACATTATGAATGAAAACAGCAAGGCTTTTGTTTACAGAGTTTCAGGTGAGCCAATCAGGAGACGGCGTCACTCCAGAGGGCGGAGACTTCGACAGTGGGCGTCGGCCTCAGATACAGAGTATGTTTAAGAATTTTCTTTTAAAAACTTGATTTTGTTGTGCCAAAGAACATTAATGGTATCTTTGTAAATTTATGTACATGTATTGTATTTTTAATGATTTATACTTCATCAACATATGTATGTATTTTATTCTTAGGTCAAAGGTCGAGATGGTTCCACCTCTTCCTGTTTCCAAACCGGCGGTCTCTTCCTGTGGATTACCCAGAACCCCCTGAGCCTGGAGTGCCTTTTACCCAGCATGCATCAGTCATGGAGCAGTGCTGACGTCTGCCTACAGCTGAAGGTTTTTCAGACCGATGTTTCCCAGTCTGCTCTCACGGTGGATTTATGTTGGTGTGAAGTAAAGAATTCATCAATAAAATAAAAATAAGAAATAAATGCTTGGGTGTCATGAAAGGTGCTTTCAGAATAAAATATATTCTTATTATTATTAGATCAGGAGAGTTTGATTGAGGTTTGTTCTGACAGCAACAACATTTGCACATTAATGACTGATAAGTAAATATGTTTGTTAATTAGCTCTTTAATCATGTTGATCTTTAATTAATGATTAACATTGGTGATTCTTTACGTCACGTTCAGTCATTCGTTCATTTGCCTGCAGTGACTGAAGAGTCATGGACCCCTGCCCTCAAACCGCTGACCCTCAGGTGTGGGACCAGCTCACCTGAAACATGGAGGACGCGGTGACCTTGAGATGGAGCCTCCAGCAGGACTGTCACATTAAATTAATCTGATATAAGTAAAACAACTTAGTCATTATTTAATTCCAAATATTATATTATTCTGATTTTACTAATGATGTTGAACTGCCGATTTTCCTGAGGGAGTTTTCCCAAAGGCATTAATAAAGAAAAAAAGATCTAACTAGACTGATGTTTTCTGATTGTATCTGTTCGCTTTTATGAAAGATGTTATTGATCCAATTGAATTCATCAGATTAAATCTGTATTTGAAATTATCTGCTTCGGTTTCATCCTTCCTGACAGAGCATGTGCAGGTCAAGTAGTCATACCAACAAAGTCACGTGACCTCTGTTGACCCGGGCTTCTTATTCCGGTACACACCGTCTACTTGATGCTGAAGCTAATGCTAAGTGCATACGGCCAGCGTTGTAGCCTCATATACCAGTTTTGGATAGCAATGGTGTAATCACTGGAGCTGACTCTTAGCTGTAGGGATAGCTACACGGTTACACCCTGGCGGTCTTACATGACAGCACCTCGCATTTGAATAAATATCAGCAAAGATGTGTGTGCTCTGGGCATGGGACGGCTTTTCTTATACCGTGTTCAGCGTGAAACTTAACCAGCTACACGACAGTGTGTTTGCTCCCTCTGTGGGATAGGGGTGTACCTCCTCACTGATGTTTTATTCTCGCTAATAGCGGTTTATGGACATCATCAGTGACCATAACGGAGCTATTATACCTTTTGCTGGTGAAGTCAGCTACTGCTCTCCTGCTAGCTGTGTTTTTACTTTGTAACTTGCTGGTGAAGATAATGTTTACTCTTCCCTCTCCCAGCTCCTATGCTGTTGGTGCTAACAACAGTCTCCACGATCATTGGTGGCTCATAGTGACTGTGGGTCACTGTGAGTCCTGTATGGCTCTAATGCAGCCTGACGATGGTCATGTCCTCTGTCCCTCCTGCTTGGGCCTCGGGCATTGAGGGAAGCTCTGTCTGAAGATCCTCACATGAACTGCAGCAACATGCTAAGTGCTGTAATAGCTGCTAGACTTGCAGAGGTAGAACAACTTTATGGTGGTAATATTTCACCAGGACATTAATCGGGGTCTAAATGTCGGGCTTTACCAGCAAGAGGTGCCCCATAGAAGACAGGAGTGAGGAAGTCACACCTTTCTTCAGGGGTCTACCATCTGGCAGCCCAGCCCTGGCAGCAATTCAAGATGCGGTAAGTATGGGTTTGGGCACATGCCAGCTATTGAGCCAGACATTGTGGCCCTTACTGGCCACCTGATGAAGCCCTGAGGCAGGATGCAAGGTGTCCCCGTCCTCAGACAGTGACAGACAGACATGATCTTCTGTCCACGGTTATGATGCTGCTTGCATGGTGCATACAGGGAACTCCATGTCTCAACTGATGTTTGCCCTTTCAGCTTCCCTACATGATGCATCACTTGATGAATCACTGCACAGTCTCAGTGATGCATCTTTACTCTGATAAGAGAGTTAGGACGAGTGATGTCCACAATCATCCAGGGTTGGCCCAGTCTCCCCTCACAGAGACAAGTAGAAAGATGCTACCAGTGTTCCTGTGGACCCCAGTGAAATATTCGGATTGGCTACTCTATAGGCTCTAGGGTGGACCATCCAAGCTGGACAGACCAGGCAACAGCCTTCTGGGCTGATTAGGAGCATGCCCCATCAGCACAGGCTTAGGAGTGCTCTAGCCCCCCCTGAGTGCTGTTCTCAGTCCTGGACTAACAACAGTGGTCCTCAAGGGCTTCAGCGCTAAGCACAGCGCCCCAGTCCTCAGTCTGCTCAAACCAGCACCTGATCGCTTGCCATTGAAGCACTCAGGCCCACTGCATGCTCCATGGCCCCTACTGACCTCCTATGGGTCAGGGGGCTAGGACTGAGGCCTTGGGACCGCCCATCTACTGTTTGAATCTTCACTCAGACATGGTACAAGACATCTGGTGTCTCTTTGGCAGGGCACAGGTAGACCTGTTTGCCTAGAGAGTAACAACAACTCATGTCCATGTTAATAAGTAAAGGGACAATTAAACTGATTAAAGATTAAGAAGTTTTGGGCAGATCCATCTGTGGATTGCCCTCCGCCTTGCCAGCCTAAGGGCAATGAATCTACCCGGAGAGAACAATGAGGTGGCAGACCCCCTCCAGGAGAATCTTCACTCAGACGTGGTACAAGACATCCGGTGTCTCTTTGGCAGGCCACAGGTAGACCTGTTTGCCTAGAGAGTAACAACACATTGCCCACTTGGGCTTTTGTTCTCAAAGGAAAAGAAAAACAGTCCCTGGGGCAGGACGCCTTGGCCACAACTGGCCAAGGTGCCTCTTTTATGCAAGATTTGATCCCAAATGAGGGATCAGATTTGGCACCCCAACCCTCGTTGTCTTCAACGCAGAGTCCGCCCACTGCAGGGCTCAACCTACATCTGTCTGCACAACAGTTCTACTTGCTGGGGCTTCTTCTACCTGCATTCATTATGACAATAGGTGTTGGGGAACTCCACGTTTTGTTTATAGCTCCTGAGTATCTAAGATGGGCACCAGATGACTCCGGGGTCCCCTTGTGGCCAAATGCGGCATTGCTGCCTAAAGTCGTGTCGAATGCGAATCTGGACCACTCTATACAGTTGGCACATTTTGACCCTCTATCGAAGGGAAATGCTAACAGGTAGATGTGGCTATGTCGCTATGTCCAGTACTTGCCCTGAGAGCAAGGTGGACAGCACAGCAGGTATACGTAGATCTGACCAATATTTGTGTGTCATAGTGGCCCAAGAAAAAGGCTACCTGCCTGTAAACAGCGGTTGTATCATTGGATTGTGGAGGTGATCAACCATGGGTATTAGGCAGCTGTGCGCACTTCATCAGCTGGTGTGCAACGTCATCCAACACAAGCTATCTACATGTCATGGGCAATCTCCAGGGTGTCCCCCTGGAGGCAATCTGTGCTGTGGCTTTTTGGGTATCGCCGAGCACCTTCTTAAGTTCTACAAAGTTAAACAATCCACCCTCCATCCACTGGCAGGGATTATTTTGACGCCTCCTACAGCCTCGTTGCATGGCATGGGGTAAGCTGATTCCCCGTGATCATGTTGTTATAGGTCATCCAGTGCTTTAAAGCACCACCTCTGGTGTAACCTTAGTTTTGTTAATAATTTTATTTCATCAGGTTATTGTAGTCCTATTTCATAAAGTTATTATCTAAATATAAAATTCTGAGTTTATCAATAAGTTAATTTTTGTGATTTTATAATTCTAAAATATATACCTGGTTTTATTAATGTGTATATTTTATTCTTTGTGGGGCTGATCTCAATAATAACGTCATAAATATGATTAAGTAAATCTGATTTGAATCATCCAGTTTAATTGATCTGATTTGATTAATTAGATTTTTTTAAATTTTGATTTAACTGAGGAGGGAAAGGTTAAATAAAAAGAAAAAAGCATAATGACACACTGATCACATTCAAATGAAACATTTTAACTGCACATTCTCCTCAGTCGATTACAGACTTATTCAAACTGATGAGGCGATTGAAGCTCATGACTATTTTATGCTGTTGGTACAGCCATGGCTTCCTGTCATGTGTTCAAGGCTTTGTGGAGTTTTAGCTGGTCACACTTTTTGATCAGTCTGAAGTTCTGCAGTGAAACATGGTGGAATTGTTATTATTAGTTCATTTCACGTGTCTTTTAAATGTTAATGTAGGTCAATGAGTCCAGGCTAATGAAATATATTTTTTTTTTTTAATATATTTTTTGGGCATTTTGTGCCTTTAATGATAGGAGAGAGACAGTGCATAGGCTTGTGAAAGGGTATAAGAGAGTAGGGAAGACACTCTGCAAACTAGTCACAGGCGGGATTCGAACCTGGACCGGCAGGAGCATGTACATGGGGTGCCTGGTTGCTAACCACTCCACCAAACCAGCAACCCGCTAATGAAATAATTTTAATGTTAACCTGCTCATCGTTCATTTAATCAGTCCAGTTTGACGGTGTTTGTGTCAGAGCACATGAAGCTGCTCGCTGATGATCAAATGCCACAGTTTGACTTTTCTGATGGGGTTTTGAAGGATCTTGATCAAATAGAAAATGAAATTGGCCCCAGGATCGACCAACTCCTTATGTGTCTTTACCATTGTAATGGCTTTAATCAAACTTTTTTGACCCGCTGTAGACACACTGTGTGTGTGTGTGTGTGTGTGTGGTGGTGGTGGTGGTGGGGGTCATGAGGGTCACATGGTCTCTCTGGTAAGGTGACGTCCAGCTCATGTCCATGTTAATAAGTAAAGGGACAATTAAAGTGATTAAAGATTAAAAAGTTTTGGGCAGATCCATCTGTGGGGCTCTCAAGGAAAACAGCAGCGATGAACGTAATGTCCCTGAAAGCACCATGACTTACTGTGAACACTTCACTGACCCCTGATGAATGTCAGAACACAGTGACACTTTCACACTGACCATTAAAAAGACACTTTAATTAAAACAAGCTGAAGGTTCATAACAGGGCGAGTGTGTTCACCTGAACGTTAGACGGAAAAAATCTTCAGACGAATCAGGGCACAGAGAGGAAACATCGACCTGACCATTAAAGGAAGGAGAAGAGAAATAAAAATATAGATATTAAAGTAAGAAGGAGAAGAGAAATATAAGTGTAGATATTTAAGGAAGAAGAAGAAGAGAAATAAATATAAAGATATTAAAGTAAGAAGAAGGCCGACATCCTAAATGGAGGAGCTCTGCAGTCTGAGCGGTCTGGATCCTCTGTGGGTGAGTTTGAAACATCGTTAGTGTTTGATTAATAATAATGTTTTATTATAAAATATGTTTTTACTAACTAATAATATTTATTGTAAAAAAACACTGAGGAGGGTCGTTAGTGTTGATTACACTGAGGAAGGTCGTTAGTGTTTGATTACACTGAGGAGGGTCGTTAGCGTTTGATTACGATGAAGAGGGTCTTTAGTGTTTGATTACACTGAGGAGGGTCGTTAGTGTTTGATTTAAGTGAAGAGGGTCATTAGTTTTTGATTACAGTGAGGAGGGTCATTAGTGTTGATTACAGTGAGGAGGGTCGTTAGTGTTTGATTTAAGTGAGGAGGGTCTTTAGTGTTTGATTACAGTGAGGAGGGTCATTAGTGTTGATTACAGTGAGGAGGGTCGTTAGTGTTTGATTACACTGAGGAGGGTCGTTAGTGTTTGATTTAAGTGAAGAGGGTCATTAGTGTTTGATTACAGTGAGGAGGGTCATTAGTGTTGATTACAGTGAGGAGGGTCGTTAGTGTTTGATTACAGTGAGGAGGGTCGTTAGTGTTGATTACACTGAGGAGGGTCGTTAGTGTTTGATTTAAGTGAAGAGGGTCATTAGTGTTTGATTACAGTGAGGAGGGTCATTAGTGTTGATTACAGTGAGGAGGGTCGTTAGTGTTTGATTACACTGAGGAGGGTCGTTAGTGTTTGATTTAAGTGAAGAGGGTCATTAGTGTTTGATTACAGTGAGGAGGGTCGTTAGTGTTTGATTACAATGAGGAGGGTCGTTAGTGTTTGATTACACTGAGGAGGGTCGTTAGTGTTTGATTTAAGTGAAGAGGGTCATTAGTGTTTGATTACAGTGAGGAGGGTCGTTAGTGTTTGATTACACTGAGGAGGGTCGTTAGTGTTTGATTTAAGTGAGGAGGGTCGTTAGTGTTTGATTACAATAAGGAGGGTCGTTAGTGTTTGATTTAAGTGAAGAGGGTCATTAGTGTTTGATTACAGTGAGGAGGGTCGTTAGTGTTTGATTACACTGAGGAGGGTCGTTAGTGTTTGATTACAGTGAAGAGGGTCGTTAGTGTTTGATTACAGTGAGGAGGGTCATTAGTGTTTGATTACAGTGAAGAGGGTCATTAGTGTTTGATTACAGTGAAGAGGGTCATTAGTGTTTGATTACAATCAGGAGGGTCGTTAGTGTTTGATTACAGTGAGGAGGGTCATTAGTGTTTGATTACAGTGAAGAGGGTCATTAGTGTTTGATTACAGTGAGGAGGGTCGTTAGTGTTTGATTACAGTGAAGAGGGTCATTAGTGTTTGATTACAGTGAGGAGGGTCGTTAGTGTTTGATTACAGTGAGGAGGGTCGTTAGTGTTTGATTACAGTGAAGAGGGTCGTTAGTGTTTGATTACAGTGAAGAGGGTCATTAGTGTTTGATTACAGTGAGGAGGGTCGTTAGTGTTTGATTACAATAAGGAGGTTCTTTAGTGTTTGATTACAGTGAGGAGGGTCGTTAGTGTTTGATTACAATAAGGAGGTTCTTTAGTGTTTGATTACAGTGAAGAGGGTCATTAGTGTTTGATTACAGTGAAGAGGGTCATTAGTGTTTGATTACAATAAGGAGGTTCTTTAGTGTTTGATTACAGTGAAGAGGGTCATTAGTGTTTGATTACAGTGAGGAGGGTCGTTAGTGTTTGATTACAGTGAGGAGGGTCGTTAGTGTTTGATTACAGTGAAGAGGGTCGTTAGTGTTTGATTACAGTGAGGAGGGTCATTAGTGTTTGATTACAATAAGGAGGTTCTTTAGTGTTTGATTACAGTGAAGAGGGTCATTAGTGTTTGATTACAGTGAAGAGGGTCATTAGTGTTTGATTACAATAAGGAGGTTCTTTAGTGTTTGATTACAGTGAAGAGGGTCATTAGTGTTTGATTACAGTGAAGAGGGTCATTAGTGTTTGATTACAATGAGGAGGGTCGTTAGTGTTTGATTACAGTGAGGAGGGTCGTTAGTGTTTGATTACAGTAAAGAGGGTCGTTAGTGTTTGATTACAATGAGGAGGGTCATTAATGTTTGATTACAGTGAGGAGGGTCGTTAGTGTTTGATTAGAGTGAAGAGGGTCATTAGTGTTTGATTACAGTGAAGAGGGTCATTAGTGTTTGATTACAATGAGGAGGGTCGTTAGTGTTTGATTACAGTGAGGAGGGTCATTAGTGTTTGATTACAATGAGGAGGGTCGTTAGTGTTTGATTACAGTGAGGAGGGTCATTAGTGTTTGATAACAATGAGGAGGGTCATTAGTGTTTGATTACAGTGAAGAGGGTCATTAGTGTTTGATTTAAGTGAAGAGGGTCATTAGTGGTTGATTACAGTGAAGAGGGTCATTAGTGTTTGATTACAATGAGGAGGGTCATTAGTGTTTGATTACACTGAGGAGGGTCGTTAGTGTTTGATTACAGTGAAGAGGGTCGTTAGTGTTTGATTACAATGAAGAGGGTCGTTAGTGTTTGATTACAGTGAGGAGGGTCATTAGTGTTTGATTACAGTGAGGAGGGTCATTAGTGTTTGATTTCAGTGAAGAGGGTCATTAGTGTTTGATTACAATGAGGAGGGTCATTAGTGTTTGATTACAGTGAGGAGGGTCGTTAGTGTTTGATTACAGTGAGGAGGGTCATTAGTGTTTGATTACAATAAGGAGGGTCGTTAGTGTTTGATTTCAGTGAGGAGGGTCGTTAGTGTTTGATTACAGTGAAGAGGGTCGTTAGTGTTGATTACAGTGAGGAGGGTCATTAGTGTTTGATTTAAGTGAAGAGGGTCATTAGTGTTTGATTACAGTGAGGAGGGTCGTTAGTGTTTGATTTCAGTGAGGAGGGTCGTTAGTGTTTGATTACAATGAAGAGGGTCGTTAGTGTTTGATTACAGTGAGGAGGGTCGTTAGTGTTTGATTACAGTGAGGAAGGTCGTTAGTGTTTGATTACAGTGAAGAGGGTCATTAGTGTTTGATTACACTGAGGAGGGTCGTTAGTGTTTGATTACAGTGAGGAAGGTCGTTAGTGTTTGATTACAGTGAAGAGGGTCGTTAGTGTTTGATTACAGTGAGGAGGGTCGTTAGTGTTTGATTACACTGAGGAGGGTCGTTAGTGTTTGATTACAGTGAAGAGGGTCGTTAGTGTTTGATTACAGTGAGGAGGGTCGTTAGTGTTTGATTACACTGAGGAGGGTCGTTAGTGTTTTATTACAGTGAAGAGGGTCGTTAGTGTTTGATTACAGTGAAGAGGGTCATTTGTGTTTGATTACAGTGAAGAGGGTCATTAGTGTTTGATTACAGTGAAGAGGGTCGTTAGTATTTGATTACAGTGAAGAGGGTCGTTAGTGTTTGATTACAGTGAAGAGGGTCGTTAGTGTTTGATTACAGTGAAGAGGGTCGTTAGTGTTTGATTACAGTGAAGAGGGTCGTTAGTGTTTGATTACAGTGAAGAGGGTCATTAGTGTTTGATTACAGTGAAGAGGGTCGTTAGTGTTTGATTACAGTGAAGAGGGTCATTAGTGTTTGATTACAATGAGGAGGGTCGTTAGTGTTTGATTACAGTGAAGAGGGTCATTAGTGTTTGATTACAGTGAAGAGGGTCGTTAGTGTTTGATTACAGTGAAGAGGGTCATTAGTGTTTGATTACAGTGAGGAGGGTCATTAGTGTTTGATTACAGTGAAGAGGGTCATTAGTGTTTGATTACAGTGAAGAGGGTCATTAGTGTTTGATTACAATGAGGAGGGTCGTTAGTGTTTGATTACACTGAGGAAGGTCGTTAGTGTTTGATTACAGTGAGGAGGGTCGTTAGTGTTGATTACAGTGAGGAAGATCGTTAGTGGGGAGGATCATTGTTGATTTCAGTGAGGAGGGTCGTTAGTGTTAATCACAGTGTACCTGTGTTTATTATCTCATCTGTGTGCATCAGGACTGGAACGTTACCTGGTACACATCCAAACCAGACCTCACGCAGTGTTTCCAGCACACTGTCCTGGTGTGGCTGCCCTGTGTCTACCTGTGGACCTTTTCTCCTCTTTACCTGCTCTACCTTCAGCTCCGCCCACATCAAGGTGCCATCCTGCTCTCCAAACTCTGCTGTGGCAAGACGGTAACTAAAGACCTAAATTCACCAAAACAATTTGAAAATTATTCTAACCCTGGTCAAACAAGTCTAACCTGATCTAACACTTGGCTAACAACGTGATCTGATCTGGTTAATCTTTACCTGACAAAGTCTCGTCAGATTAAACTCTTATCTTCCTTTGCTCTAACTCTTTAGCCAAACTGACCCTGGTCTTAAAGGGTTTTTCATATCGTACTCAGCCTAACCAGGTTTATTCAGATACAGACCATATTAGGTCTGAACCTGGTTCTTGTATCCTCCTTCAGCTCCTGGGGCTGACTCTGGCCTCCTTCGGTCTTCTGGAGATCTTTTACATCCTGGTCAGGAGGAATGAGGAGATCCAGAAGCATCTGTTGATCCTGATGGGTCCACTGGTCCGGAGCCTCACTCTGGTGCGTCACTGCTGCTAAAGCTCCCGTTATTTTTCATTATTTATTTATTATTAAACATTTGTCCTTGACCTGTAACTTTCGACCTTCCCCTGTCAGGTTCTGGCCATCGTGGTCGTCCAGGTGGAGCGGCTGAAGGGCTGCCGCTCGTCCGTCCTCCTCTTTCTCTTCTGGACTCTGCTCGTTCTCTGCTCGCTCGTTCCTCTGAAGGCTGTGATTGGACAGATCATTGACGAGGTAAGAGCAGTCTGTTTGTGATATTTATAATTTTATTTAAAATAATAATGATAATCACCTTGATGTAGATCACAGGTACACTGACGCTTTCCTGTCCAGATAAAAAAAGCTTCTGATGAAAACGAGAAGGTCAAACATATAATCTCCATAAAAATAGAAATCCTGCAATAAAAGAGCAAGAGTGTTGAAGACGACGGCCTGAATGCACGAGCATGAACATCAGTGAAATAACATTATTATTATTATTTAGTTATTATTTATTACAGTCTAAACAGATGAGCAGAGAGTGGGATTCGAACCCATGACCCTTTGACCCTTTGTCCACTCAGCCAACCAGGAGCCACACACACCAACGGCAACTCGGAGTCTTTGAATGACAGCAGACTTGGACTCACTTTGTCTTTAACCCCCGGAGATGGTTCAGTTTGTCCGAGATCAGGCTGCCACCACTGAATCAGACTCACAGGCGGGTACTCTGCGTCACAAACAGGCATAAGGGTCAGATGGCCAGGATGGCCACCACAGATCAGGATACACGAACAGGTACTCGGCATCAGAAACAGAAGGCAAGGTCGGCAACCGGGAATCAGGCAGGCAGGTAGGTCCAGGATAGAAACGGGTCGGTACCTTGAAGTCAAGCCGAGGATCAGACGATAAAAGTGGGAACAGGAACAGAACAGGTCGGCAACGGGTGATCAGTCCAGATAACGGGTCTGTAATTCTCAGCATGAGTGAAGACGGTCTGATGTCGAGTGAGTGTGGAGCTGGAGTTTAAGTAGGTGGTGTGATGGCAGCAGAGGAGGTGTAGGTGTCAGCAGGACCGCAGGTGACAGGAGTTGAGCTGATTAGGCTGAGACTGGAGTGTGGCAGGCTGAGGCTGGAGTGTGGCAGGCTGAGACTGGAGTGTGGCAGCCTGAGACTGGTGTGTGGCAGACTGAGACTGGAGTGTGGCAGCCTGAGACTGTGACAACATGCTCATCAGGTTAACTGGTGACTCTAAATTGTCCTTAGGTCTGAGTGTGAGTATGAATGGTTGTCTGTCTCTCTATGTGGCTCTGTGATTTACTAGTGACTGGTTCAGGGTGACCCCGCCTCTGGCCCAATGACAGCTGGGATAGGCTCCGCCCCCTGCAGTTTAGAGAATGAATGAATATCTGTCCAGATAAAGAGATTCATAGAAAGAACTGCCTGGTTCAGTTTATCGTCTAACGGGGGTTAGGGTTGTTGTGACTGACCGTTGTATCATCGTCATGGTTTTGTTTGAGTTGTGTAATCATCTTACAGTCACAATAATTTACCATTTACACCAACAGAAAACTACAAATATTCCTGTTCTAATGACAATAAGATTCCAAGTCTTTAGAACATGTATCAGAAGTTATTTGTTTTAATGAGACACAAACTTCAAACTTCAAACACAAAAATACGGGATATCTTAATAACGTGCTTAAGTTACTCGTGTGATTGTGTTTACATTTTATTATTCTTTTAAAGTGAAATGTATTAACATTTGTATACCTCCTATGGTTCTGATCATAATCATAACTATAAGAAACATGCTGGTTTCAGATGAGAGTGCTGCTGTTAGCTTTGTCTAGAACAGGATAACTGCACAGAATAATCTCCACAACATTTATGTCTCTGCTTCTGTGAAACCAAATCACAGCTAAGTTCATCCAGGATGACGAGAAAATCCGGAATGAATTCAGGTTTTGTGAATTAGTCCCAGCATACACCAACATCCATGGTGGGGGTAATAATAAAATGAAATAATAATAACAATAATATCAATAACCAGTGGATTAATGACCATGTGTGATTGGTGTTTAAATTATGATGATATAAAAATGTATAAAAGTGACTCAAGCATCTTTAATAATAATATAGCTTTAAAAGATTACAGCAACAACAATGAAGTACCAATGACAGCAGTAATGATAAGCTGATTATTGATCAAATATGTCATGATTTAATGTTTTGATGATTATAATAATACCAGTATTAACGGCAATGATAACTGGCTGGGCTGACCTTTGACCTCTGACCTTGCTGCTCATCAAGGTCACCTGCAATGACAATATTGGAAGAAACTGAATGAAAAGCTTTTTAGAAATTAGCCTTTTGACCTGATCACTGTTGTGTCTTAGATCATCCTAAGAGCTTTACTAATGTTTGAATAGCTATTATTGTTAAGGTAATAATCATTATACCTCTATTTTATTCTATTTCTTGTTTGCCATTTGTAAAAATTTATTGATAAACATCTACTGAATTAAATATTATTCTATTAATTAATTCATTGCTGTAACGTTATTACCCGAGCACTGCTGCAGCTCCTGAGTTTCTCCTCTGGGATCAATAAAGAGTTATTTCATCTTAAGATGATACGGCGATTATTAATAAGATAGTGTAATCATTAAACTTTATAATACTCTAACTAATGATATAGATGTCACACCTGAACAATGGCGTGATTGGTCAGTGGGTTGAGCTTCATGCAGGTCGGTCTCTTCGTTCTTCTCCAGAAGCTGCAGAATTTCACATGAAGCTAACAGCGCCTACTCAGGAGCACAGACATATTCACATAGAATGAATTTGAAGGTGTCAGTGCTCAGTTCAAGTTTGTCAACTCTCTTACAGCAGTTCACACGGTGCTGATCTAACGATTTAGTTCTAACTATAAAAATAGAGCTGATATTTACGATAATAATATAAAGCTAACAAAGCAGATCTGGCTCTTTGATAACATAGTTAGCGTAACATGTGAGACTGTAGCGGTTTAGCTAATAACCAAGTCTGTGATGTCCAACGAAAGGAATGTAACTGAAGACAGGTGAGCAAAGAGGAGGGAGTCTAGACCAGGTGAGCAAAGAGGAGGAAGTCTAGACCAGGTGAGCAAAGAGGAGGAAGTCTAGACCAGGTGAGCAAAGAGGAGAAGGTCTAGACCAGGTGAGCAAAGAGGAGGGAGTCTAGACCAGGTGAGCAAAGAGGAGAAGGTCTAGACCAGGTGAGCAAAGAGGAGGGAGTCTAGACCAGGTGACCAAAGAGGAGGAAGTCTAGACCAGGTGAGCGAAGAGGAGGGAGTCTAGACCAGGTGAGCGAAGAGGAGGTAGTCTAGACCAGGTGAGCAAAGAGGAGGTGTGCAAAGAGGAGGAAGTCTAGACCAGGTGAGCAAAGAGGGGGGAGTCTAGACCAGGTGAGCAAAAAAGAGGAAGTCTAGACCAGGTGAGCAAAGAGGAGGAAGTCTAGACCAGGTGTGCAAAGAGGAGGGAGTCTAGACCAGGTGTGCAAAGAGGAGGGAGTCTAGACCAGGTGAGCAAAGAGGAGGGAGTCTAGACCAGGTGAGCAAAGAGGAGGAAGTCTAGACCAGATGAGCAAAGAGGAGGAATAAGAGTGAGGCAGGTGAGTCTGGGCAGGTGGAAGAGACGAGGACATGAGTTAGCTCAAGACAAAGTCTGAAGAACATCAATAAACAAGCTGAGACCACGCCCCCTCACAGACTCAGGTGTCTCAGTCTCTGTAATCAGGTGATTCTTGTAGCTCTCAGTGAGACTTCTGCACCTGTCCACAGGTATGTTGGCCCAATCCTCATGAACAAACTGCTCCAGCTGTCTCAGGTTTGAAGACTGTCTTCTCCAGACTGCATGTTTCAGCTCCTTCCACAAATGTTCAACAGGATTTAGATCAGGGATCATAGAAGACCACTTCAGAATAGTCCAGTGTTTTGTTCTGATCAATTCTTGGGTGTTTTTAGCTGTGTGATTTGCTCATTATCCTGTTGGAGGACCCATGACCTGTGACTGAGACCAAGCTTTCTGACACTGGGCAGCACATTTCACTCCAGAATGTCTTGATAGTCTTCAGATTTCATTGTACCTGCACAGATTCAACACACCCTGTGTCAGATGCAACAAAGCAGTCCCAGAACATAACTGAGCCTCCGCCATGTTTCACAGTTGGTACAGTGTTCTTTTCTTTGTATGCTTCATTTTTGTGTCTGTGAACATAGAGCTGATGTGACTTACCAAAAAGCTCCAGTTTTGTTTCATCTGTCCAAAGGACATTCTCCCAGAAGCTTTGTGGCATGTCAATATGCATTTTGGAAACTTCCAGTCTCTTTTTTTATGATTTTCTTTCAACAGTGATGTCCTCCATTCAGTCCACTTTGGCTCAAACAGTGATGGATGGTGTGATCTGACTCTGATGTACCTTGACCTTGGAGTTCTCCTCTAATCTCTTTGAAGTTGTTCTGGGCTCTTTGGTTTCCATTCGTATTCTCCGTCTCTTCAGTTTGTCATCAGTTTTCGTCCTGCAGCCACGTCCAGGGAGGTTGGCTACAGTTCTGTGGACCTTAAACTTCTGAATAATCTGTGCAGCTGTAGTCACAGGAACATCAAGCTGCTTGGAGATGGTCTTATAGCCTTTACCTTTAACATGCTTGTCTATAATTTTATTTCTAATCTCCTGAGACAGCTCTCTCCTTAGCTTTCTGTGGTCCATGTTCAGTGTGGTACACACCATGATACCAAACAGCACAGTGACCACTTTTCAGCCTTTAAATAGGCAGACTGACTGATTACAAGCTTGGAGACACCTGTGATGATAATTAAAGGACACACCTTAGTTTGACATGTCCCTATGGTCACATCATTTTAATCTTTTCTAGGGGAACCATCAGTGGTTAAAGTGGGATTTGATAGGTAGGGGAGCCCTAAAATATGGTGTTGCAGCACAGCAGGAAAAATGATGTAAATTATTTAAAAAGCTGAATCAGCCTTATTCTCAACAGAAAACTACAGGCCGCATTAACAGGCAAAACGCACACATACCAACCAACGTGGCTAACTACCACAGAGAAATACAGCAAAGTACCAAGTAAAAGTAACTCCAGAGGCTCAAGGAGAAAAAGGTGAGGAGGCTATGACTCCTCTTAGGGGGGGGGGCATGCCCCCCCCCCTCACACACACAAGAAAGTTTTGAATATTATATATTTAAAAGCAGAATTACAGGACAGCATGACTGTACAATACAGTATCTATTTATGCATAGTCCCATTCTGCTATGTAAGAAATGAGTTTGGGAATTGGAAGGAAAAGGTTGATATTTCATTTTTAGATAAAACAAACAGTGAAGTGGAGGATCTCTAACATTCACCATATTCAGTCATCATGACCCAGATCTACAAAAGATCAACCATTTTAATTTGCTAAGGGAGAAAAAATTGAAAAATTTTGTGCAAGAAGAGACTGGAGAAAAAATGTTTTTAACATTAACTAATTATAAGAGCACTGGGAGATCACACATCCATAAATCTTACTCACCATTTCCATCATCACATGTAAGTTGTTTTCCAGATAACTCAGGTCAAAAGTTCATCACAGGACAAACTCCAGAATATCTGCTAAGATAACACGACGTGCCATGATCCCGAGAGAACGGCTAATATTTACTTTATACTGCACAGAGTAAAATAAACTGTAATTTTGTCCGCTCAGGGCCTCCGTACACTGAAGACAGCTCTGAGACCCACTTTGGGCCTCGGCCAACAGGTTGAAAACCACTGCACTGACAGACTGTAGGTGAAGACAGAGCGGACTGCTCAGGTAAAGATGAGTTTTACTGAACTCCAGGACGGCCTCGTCATTTTAATAAATCGCTCTGTTCACTTTAAAACCGTTTGAGTGATTCAGGATCCTGTTAGGACCCCTAACCCTGAGGAGCTCTTCACGCTCGTGTAGAGGAAATGTTTTTATTAAGTCAAGGCTCCTTCAGACGTGCACGTTTGTAGTTTACTGATCTCTGGTATCATGTGCCTTCCCCCCCCCCCACGTCCACGCTGACGTTGTTTTGATTGTTTATGAATTTATTTGATTAAGCCGGAGCTCCGGCCCACTCTCACCTCTGGGTACCAACATTTTTGCCCAGGTACTTTCATTATTTTGTTTTTTTTTCTTCTGTGGAACCAAACTTCAAACACATGTCTCATATACATGAGCTATTTTTAAGTCAACTTTACTTATCATCACTTTTTCAATTTAAAGTTATTTCAGTGACTTTTTTCTTCCTTTAATGGACCAGTTATTATAACCAATATTTTATTCACATGTATAAGAGTGCTGTTTTGTAGGAATAGATCTCTCTAAAGTTAATATCAAACATCTCTAAAGTCCCCACATCACACACTATGTGGTCTCCAGAAAAGGAAAGAATTTTTTTTTTTTTTGTCTTTTTTTCTATTTTTTAAAAGTCACTTTTTCACAGAAACTCTTAAGCATTAAACATTGAGAGAGTCAATAAAGAATTGGATTGATATGCAGAATCAATAATGGCTCAATCAATCAATCAATCAATCAATCAATCAATCAATCAAATCAAATCAAATCAAATCAATGGCTCTAGTGTCAAAAACATGTCATCAAAATTCTGAAACAATTTAAAATATACCATATATGGTGAAAGCTGAAGTTACTGGGAGGGGCCATATAGAAATGTTTTACTTTCACGCATATATTTTATCGCGTTTTTTCTTGCACAATAAATTGCCTCCTTGGGAGGGCTCCAAAGACAGCATTGTATGTGGGAGACAAGTGGTGTCTGAGGCCACCTCCTCTGTTTAAAGATGGCCGTTCTAGTTTGACATGAATGGCTTCTTTTACCCCTCTCTCAAACCATCTGTCCTCTCTGGCTAGAACGCCACCTTGTGGTCATCAGGGGAGTGCCCCTTCTCCTTGAGGTGGAGGTGGACTGCCGAGTCCTGGCCAGTGGTCGTGGCCCTCCTGTGTTGTGACATGCGTTTATGTAATGGTTGCTTAGTCTCTCCAATGTACAGGTCAGAGCATTCCTCATTGCACTGCACTGCGTACACCACATTGCTTTGTTTCTCCCTTGGAATTTTGTCCTTGGGATGAACAAGTTTCTGCCTCAGAGTGTTGCTGGGTTTGAAGTGTACGGGGATCTGGTGGGTGTTAAAGATCCTCCTGAGTTTCTCTGAAACTCCTGCCACATAGGGTATGACAATATTGTTTCTCTTCTTGTGGACCTCGTCTTTCCTGTCCTCCCTGGGCTTTTTAGCAGTTTTGCTAAAAGCCCAGTTTAAAGCAGAATGAATGTGTTTGTGTTCCCTTAACCTTCCATCTGCTTCAGATGGGATATTTTGCGCTCTGTGCTGTAGAGTACGGATTACCCCTAGTTTGTGTTCCAGTGGGTGGTGTGAATCAAATTGGAGGTATTGATCCGTGTGAGTGGGTTTTCTGTAGACCCCAATGTTGAGTTCCCCATTAGTTTCCATGCCAACCTCGCAATCTAGAAATGCCAGACAGTTGTCTTTGACATCCTCTCTTGTGAATTTGATGTTTTTATCCACCGAGTTGAGGTGTTCTGTAAAAGGTTCAACTTCACCTTTCCTAATGGCGACCCATGTGTCATCCACATATCTGAACCAATGCCTCGGCGAGTGGCGAATGAAAGTTGTCAGTGCCTCTCTCTCCATTTCCTCCATGTACAGGTTAGCTACAATAGGTGAAACCGAAGATCCCATGGCACAGCCATGTTTTTGCCTGTAGAAACCATTGTTGTATTGGAAGTAAGTGGTGTTGAGGCAAAGGTCAAGAAGGTCACACACCTGTTCAGGGGAGAGGTTGGTCCTTTCAGACAGGGTTTTGTCAAAAAGCAATTTTCCCTTTACTGTCTGTACTGCGTCCCCAGTGTGAATGCACGCATAGGAGAGCCAGGGGTGAACAACTGCCCAGCAGGGCTATTGTCCCACTTTAACACCTAACGAGCCTTTGGCTCGGTCACATAATGACTTGTTTTTGTGCTTTGCTACCTCCCTCCTGGTATAAATATCCTTACTCCCCACCAGGATCTTTGGAACTGAAGAAGCTTCTTGGATGAGAAGCAAAACGTTTTCTACTTACACGAGCTTGGTCCAGGTGACACGATTTACGCTTTGTTTGAGATGATTCAGAGGTTAATGACACATTTATGTATTTATTTAAAGATCAATAACATTCAGAGGTTAATGACACATTTATGTATTTATTTAAAGATCAATAACATTCAGAGGTTAATGACACATTAATGTGTTAATTTAAAGATCAATAACATTCAGAGGTCAATGACACATTTATGTATTAATTTAAAAATTAATAACTTTCAGAGGTCAATGACACGTTTATGTATTATTTAGTGATCAAAAACATTCAGAGGTCAATGACACATTTATGTATTAATTTAAAGATCAATAACTTCAGAGGTTAATGACACATTAATGTATTTATTTAAAGATCAATAACATTCAGAGGTCAATGACACATTTTTGTGTTACTTTACGGATCAATAACATTCAGAGGTCAATGGAACATTTATGTATTCATTTAAAGATCAAAAACATTCAGAGGTTAATGGCACATTAATGTGTTAATTTAAAGATCAATAACATTCAGAGGTCAATGACACATTTTTGTGTTACTTTATGGATCAATAACATTCAGAGGTCAATGGAACATTTATGTATTCATTTAAAGATCAAAAACATTCAGAGGTTAATGGCACATTAATGTGTTAATTTAAAGATCAATAACATTCAGAGGTCAATGACACATTTATGTATTAATTTAAAAATCAATAACATTCAGAGGTCAATGACACATTTGTGTATTAATTTAAAAATCAATAACTTTCAGAGGTCAATGACACGTTTATGTATTAATTTAAAGATCAAAAACATTCAGAGGTTAATGACACATTAATGTGTTAATTTAAAGATCAATAACATTCAGAGGTCAATGACACATTTATGTATTAATTTAAAAATCAATAACTTTCAGAGGTCAATGACACATTTATGTAATAATTTAAAGAGCAAAAACATTCAGAGGTCAATGGCACATTAATGTATTAATTTAAAAATCAATAACATTCAGAGGTTAACACATTTACATGTTAATGTAAAGATCAATAACATTCAGAGGTTAATGGTACATTTATGTGTTGATTTAAAGATCTATTACATTGAGGGGTTAATGTCACATTTATGTATTAATTTAAAGATCAATAACATTCCGAGGTTAATGGCACATTTATGTGTTAATTTAAAGATCAATAACATTCAGAGGTTAACACATTTATGTGTTAATTTAAAGATGAATAACATTCAGAGGTTAATGACACATTTATGTATTAATTTAAAGATCAATAACATTCAGAGGTTAATGGCACATTTATGTGTTACTCTACGGATCAATAACATTCAGAGTTTTATTGCACATTTATGTGTTTATTCAAAGATCAATAACATTCAGAGGTTAATGGCACATTTATGTTTTAATTTAAAGATCAATAACATTCAGAGGTTAATGGCACATTTATGTGTTAATTTAAAGATCAATAACATTCAGAGGTTAATGACACATTTATGTATTAATTTAAAGATCAATAACATTCAGAGGTCAATGACACGTTTATGAATTAATTTAAAGGTCAATAACATTCAGAGGTTATTGACACATTTATGTTTTTTTCAAAGATCAATAACATTCAGAGGTCAATGACACATTTATGTATTAATTTAAAGATCAATAACTTTCAGAGGTCAATGACACGTTTATGTATTAATTTAAAGATCAAAAAAATTCAGAGGTTAATGGCACATTAATGTGTTAATTTAAAGATCAATAACATTCAGAGGTCAATGACACATTTATGTATTAATTTAAAAATCAATAACTTTCAGAGGTCAATGACACATTTATGTATTAATTTAAAGATCAAAAACATTCAGAGGTTAATGGCACATTAATGTGTTAATTTAAAGATCAATAACATTCAGAGATCAATGACACATTTATGTATTAATTTAAAAATCAATAACTTTCAGAGGTCAATGACACATTTATGTATTAATTTAAAGATCAAAAACATTCAGAGGTTAATGGCACATTAATGTGTTAATTTAAAGATCAATAACATTCAGAAGTCAATGACACATTTATGTATTAATTTAAAAATCAATAACATTCAGAGGTTAACACATTTACGTGTTAATGTAAAGATCAATAACATTCAGAGGTTAATGGTACATTTATGTGTTGATTTAAAGATCTATAACATTGAGGGGTTAATGACACATTAATGTTTTAATTTAAAAATCAATAACATTCCGAGTTTAATGGCCTGTGTTAATTAAAAGATCAAAAACATTCAGAGGTTAATGACACATTTATGTGTTAATTCAAAGATCAATAACATTTGGAGGTTAATGGTACATTTATGTATTAATTTCAAGATCAATAATATTCAGCGGTCAATGACACATTTATTTATTTATTTAAAGATCAATAGGTCCCACCCTCTTAGTCAAAGTCCTTTCATGATTATCAATGGGCTTACCCTTGACCTCTAAACTTAAGCCTTTGACCCCTAATGTTTTGCCTCTTACCTTTGACCTCTGATCTTTTAGGGATTTTCATCTGACGCTGTTCGATTCGTCGCTTTTTTCTTCTGTTTCTCTCTTCAACTCATCGAGCTCATCCTCAGCTGCTTCTCTGACGGCCGACCTCCCTCTATGAAACACACCTACAACCAGGTAACACACACCTACCACCAGGTAACACACCTACAACCAGGCACCACACCTACAACCAGGTAACACACACCTACCACCAGGTAACACACCTACAACCAGGTAACACACACCTACAACCAGGTAACACACCTACAACCAGGCACCACACCTACAATGATGGAACACACCTACAACCAGGTAACGCACCTTCAACCAGGTAACACACACCTACAACCAGGTAACACACACCTACAACCAGGTAACACACATCTACAACCAGGTAACACACACCTACAGCCAGGTAACACACCGACAACCAGGTAACACACACCTACAACCAGGTAACACACACCTACAACCAGGTAACACACACCTACAACCAGGTAACTCACCTACAAACAGTTAACACAGTTACAAACAGGTAACACGAACCAACAACAGTTTAATGTAACTATTAGTTAGGGTTAGCCTAACTAATAGTTACATAAGTATTACTTAACCCTACCCTAAATAACTTTAGTATTTAGGGTTTTTTTTTATTTTTATTTTTTTTTCTCATTTTTTTTTTCCTTTGATTTAAGCAGGGTTTTTTTTTTTAAACCTTTTATATTTATTTCTTCATCTGAGTATCTTTGCATTCATCCATTTAGCTTCCTTTGGTTCTTTTTTGACTTTATTAATTTATGTTAAAATATGTTTTTAATCGTATTTATCCATGTTATCATAGATTTATGTGTCTACTGGATGTTTTCGTCCCGTTAGAACCGATGTCCAGAGGAGGACGCCTCCTTCCTGTCCAGGTTTTTCTTCTTCTGGTTCAGCAGGTGAGAGCCCCACAGGTTCTAGAATCATGACAACTGTAAAATATTTTTACTATAGTTAAAACAACAAAAAAACTTTTAATGTAAATCCCAGAGGTGGTGAATGTTATATCATAAGAAAATGTTTTTAAAATAATAGTACTAACTTATTACATCACTTATAAATGTTTGTCAGGTTATTTCTCCCACTTGAAGGGGTCAGAGCATCCAGCAGGTTCAGGATCAACTGGATTTTACTCGTTTATAAAAATCCGAGCGTTCATTTTCTTCAGTTCACGTTTGATTGAAACTTTCATCTTTGCATGGCATGAGGGTGAGGTAAAAAACCTTGAAATGAAAAGAGCAAAACACATATATGAACGTGAACAAACTTAAATTTTCAAATGCAATAACATATTTTCAAATAATATTTTTAAATGTGAGACTATTTCCGAGATCAAAAGAAATATTTTAAACCAAGTATTTTTAACTTTACACTTTAAATCAATTTCTTTTGCTCTTTGTTACCTTTTAAACTGGTTTTTAATCAACATTTATCCATTTCATATTATTTATTTATTTTTATCCTTATAATCAAATAATCTGGGATAATT
>JAZDUH010000175.1:2205000-2260000 GCA_036419115.1 Scarus forsteni
CTAAATAAAAATGACTCACATGCTGTAAATGAACTAATCGGAGTTCAATGGTTTTCTGTGCCAGGGCAAGAATCACAGATCACATAAACTAAAGAAGAAGGTAGTGAAAATCTCTGTAAGGTTGCTCACATAGTTCAATGATAGAGTTACAGTCATAATATAATTCATGAACCTGGAAACCCAGACCGAGCCCTCAGAATCATGTTGATGTCATTACTTGTTAGGCAGCTATTGAGCAAAAGCCATTGTTCACTAATGGAGGTGATCTGGTGTCGTGTGGGCAATTTGGCTATGGCTATTGATACTAATATTAATTCAAAATTAATTATCAATATTCAAAATCATCAAAGATAATCATTAAAAAACTTATAAATATGATTATATCATAAGTATTTTGAGGGGCACCACCCTGTTTCCAGGGACAGATAACCAAATTGACAAAATCAGAATTCAGTGTCAGAAGGTGTAAAAATCTAAGCTTGTAGTCTAAGCACTCACTGTAGGGACTCCAGCAAGTATCACAGTTATATAACATCAATAAGCACAAACAACGACAGATTAAATTATGATAAAGTTTATTCAAAGCAATAATTATTTAAAATAACATTACTTACTTTAATTATTATAATTTAAATAATAAGCTAGTTAAAAAAAAAAGTTAAAAATAATACAAAACGAACAGCAGTCCATGTGCTCCTCCTGCAAGCTGATGACTGTGGCCTTTTGAAGATACCAAGAAAAAAAAAAAGAACAAACATTTGTTATGTGCTCCCTTTTGGTGGTCAGGTCACAGAGGAAGCCTGGAGCTCTCTCTCTAGTTTGTGACTCTTAGAATGCTTTTGGGGAAAGCGACGAGCTCTGGCTGTGGTCTTATTTTAAAAACTTTGTGAAGTCATTGGGGATCCTGCAGGGTTTACCTGGCACGGGCCAATGTCCATGCAGAGTTTGGGTTTGAATGAAAGTCACACCTAAGTGGGGAAAGCTGTGGGTGGTGGCGCCATCTTCTAATGGTAACAAGAGACTCTAGGTCAGGCTTTAAAAGTTTCATGTAGGCTTCGTCTTTATCCTGAGGCCCACATGGAGTATAGTTCCCAATACTTGGGAATCACCAACATCTAATCATTTGTAAGTTGGGCTGTAACCAACATCTGAAAATGTTATCATAGTCTGTCGGGTAATTTTTGGCTTCACCCATTGGAAATGGGTGTAAGTTTGCATAGTAATTGTATTATACAACTGACACCCCTGGGTGACCAGAGACTTCCAGAAAAGTCTGGATAGCAACCAAGGAATATCGATGACGCTGGAAGACAGATGACCTTCAGGAAAGTCTGGCAGGGCAACAGGAGCCAGCCTGTTGCAGCACTCACATGAGGAAAGCTAAAGAAATGACAAAAGAGCAGTACCCCAGAGCCTCCTGAGAGGCCGGGAGGAGGAGAGGCTCACCAGGACAGATTCAATGGCTACAAATAGGACAGTGACACAGACGCAGAGAAGGTCCGGCAAACAACCTTGACCGGGGAGACACCGACTGTGAAGTGCTGTTGCTGAAGGATCTGCAAGGGAGCAACAAGGCTTAAAATACACCAGAGCAAGTCCAACTGTGGACAGGGGCGGATGCAAGCACTCGGCCCAGAAGAGAACCCTCGGCAGGAAGCTCACTATAGTCCTACTGCTGTACCTCTCAGTGCTGGTAGGTGTTAGGGCCTCAAACACCATCCCAGAAAGCATGAGGGAAAGAATCAAGTGCCCCAGGATGAGTGGTAAAAAGCAGTGGTCTTTGTTAGATGAAGACTTGGACAAGGTGCTTGGAGCAGCTCCAGCAGAAAGGAAGGTGGATTCACTGACAGCCATCACCTACAACGTGGCAAGAGAACGGTTTGGAACTGATGAGAAAAGAGTCAGACCAGAGAAGCAGGACAACAGAAGAGAACGGAAGATCAAACGACTTAGAAAATTCAAACTGGCAAACACAGGAGAAGAGGAAGGAATAAAGGAGCCGACGGCCAGCCTTCATGAGCAGCTCATCAGAATAAGGAGAGCTGAGAGGCTCAAACAGAGGTGGAAGAAACAGCATGCTGCACAAGCCCAGTTTATAAAGGACCCACCGCTTCACCAAATCACATCTATGGTAAGGTCTGGGACTCTAACTACTCGAGAAGAGGTGGAGCAGTTTGTTAAGGAGACATCTAGTGAACCCTCAAGAGACGATCCCCTGGAAGGGAATCATATGCTTACTGACATCGACCCACCTGCCATATCCCTCAACACAGAGTGTCCATCATGGAGGGAGGTTCAAGAAGCTGTCAAGCATGCAAGATCATCTTCTGCCCCAGGTCACAGTGGTACACCAAACAAAGTATACAAGAAATGCCCTCAGCTCCTCTGATGGCTGTGGAAGCTTATGTGGCTAATTTGGTTTCCAACAAGCTGGAGAAGGGCAGATGGTGCTTTGTGCCTAAAGAACAGGGATCCACACAGATCAGCCAGTTCAGATCTATCTCCCTACCTAGTGCTGAGGGAAAGATTTTCTTCTATGTGCTGGCCAAGAGTGCTTACATGACCCTGAACGGATTCATCAGCATGTCTACCCATGGGGGGTTGAAGGAGTCCTCAGCCAACTCATCCAAAAAGCAAAGGGAAAGAAAGGCAGCCGAACAGCTGTCTGGCTTGACTTTGCAAATGCATATGGGTCAATTCCACATAATGTGGTCGAAGTTGCTTTGGACTTCTACCACATCCCATATAACATCCAGGGCATGATCATCAGCTACCCGAGAGATACCTAGGCTTTCTTTCTTTCTTTCTTTCTTTCTTTCTTTCTTTATCTCAAACCTTTAAAAAAAATTAACAACCCAAACGACAAATTCACAAATTCAGAATAATATGTATGCACTCCAGACAACTGTTCATGTCCATCAAATATAAGGTCTGAGCTACTTTTTCCAGGGGCAAGTAATCCCTAACATCCAAGGAAACCCAATCAAATGCCTTGGAAAGTGTTTTGACGATTGTTCGTCAGACAAGAACAACATTTCTAACATGGGAAAACAAGTGGAAGAGTGGCTGAAGAGGACTGACACAACAGGCCTGCCGGGGAAATACAAGTGCTGGATCTTCCAACATGGCCTGCTCCCGAGACTCATGTGGCTTCCAACCCCTTGACCAGAGAAGCAGGAGTCAGAACAAGATCTGGCCTCAAGTTGGCCAGCACAGCAACTGCCCAGACAGAACGTTTCCTCAGGACCAAGGACATCATTGGGAACCCTTGCACTGGAAGACAGACCCTTGGGACCCCCTTGAAATGAGATGCTGCATCTTAAGGGGCTATCCAGGGACTAGGTACAGCTCATGTGCAGCATAGGTCAAAGTTCACTCCTAAGGAAAAGGGAACCTTAATCCAGAAAGTAAGTTTGAAACCTTGAAGAAGAGGGGAGAAGAGCAAAATCTCACACAACTCCACTTCCCAGAGGTGGTACTGTCCACCCTGCTAAGATCTGACTGTATCTTGTAGTCTAAGATCTGACTGTATCCTGTAGTCTAAGATCTGACTGTATCCTGTAGTCTAAGATCTGACTGTATCTTGTAGTCTAAGATCTGACTGTATCCTGTAGTCTAAGATCTGACTGTATCTTGTAGTCTAAGATCTGACTGTACCCTGTAGTCCCCAGAGGGATGAAGATCATCCTGGTGGAGTTGGTGGTGCTGTGGGAAGAAGACTGTGAAGAATCTGCAGAGAGGAAAAAAGCCAAATTCCAGTAACTTGCCCAAGACTGTCGGGACAAGGTTTGGAAAACATGTCTGATGACGGTGGAAGTGGAATGTCGAGGATTTCCAGCTCAACCTGTGAGGAATCTAGTAACAAAGATCAGACTGAGGCCACCTGAGAGACTCCTGCTAGCTCTGGCATAAAAGAAAGGACACAAGCTGGAAGCCTGGAGGACAGTAAACTGGCCAGTCACCACCGACACCGACCCAACAAACACTGGCAAAAACATAACCTCCTTGGTGGAAATATCAAAAAAGACAGCATAGACACGTCAGGTGAGTTTGGTCATAAACAGGAACTAAACTCTGACTGGTGTCAAAGGTCAGCTGGATGTCAAGAGAGTTGTTTTAGTTCTCGATATGTATTGATTATTGTTCACTGTTGTCACATGAAGATATTCTGTTTAGAAGAGCGTAGACAATGGCTGTCATTGTTGTAAATTTTCAAGGTTTGGAGTCAAGCAGCCAAATGTCCATCATTCATATAACTGACGAGAGTATTAATTCATTCAGCCTATGAAAATGCCACAATTCCTACTGCTTGTTGATTATTTTATTGTTATTGTTGACTCTTGATCATTGTTCTTAGTGTTAACTGTTGTCTTGATTGTTTTTGTGGATTTCTGAATCTTATGGTTTGTTTCTAATCATTTTTGTTGTGTTTTCCAGCCTGTTGCTGGGGTTCATGCATGATAAAGAAGATGAAATGTGGAAAGGCTTCCTTTTTGCAACGCTGCTCTTCCTGCTGTCCTGCCTTCAGTCAGTGCTTAATCATCAGTACATGTTTCACTGCTTCACTGTTGGCATGAGGATGAAGACGGCCATCATCGGCCTCGTCTACAGGAAGGTTAGAACAGTCAACTGACCCTTAACTTAACCAGTCTAATAAAGTTTGTGTTTTGATTCAGTGCCCATTAACGACTTCAGTGTTAATAAAGTTTGTGTTTTGATTCAGTGCCCGTTAACGACTTCAGTGTTAATAAAGTTTGTGTTTTGATTCAGTGCCCGTTAACGACTTCAGTGTTAATAAAGTTTGTGTTTTGATTCAGTGCCCGTTAACGACTTCAGTGTTAATAAAGTTTGTGTTTTGATTCAGTGCCTGCTGGTTAGCAGTGCGGCGCGGCTCGGCTGCACGGTTGGCGAGGTGATCAGTTTGGTGTCCGCTGATGTGCAGAAGCTCATGGACTTTGTCGTTTACGTCAATGTGCTCTGGATTGCTCCCATTGAGGTTGCTCTCTGTTTCTACTTCCTGTTCCAGGTAAATGACTCACAGAAGAAGCTCTTTACCTCATAGATTTATAAACTAATACATCAACGGTTTATGATTAGTTGATAGACTGATAATGGATCATTTTATATCAAGCAATTTAGCTTGAAATATTAAATTTGTAAGATTGATGTTTTATTAAATGATTGGTGATTGCTTTTAGATTAATTGATGGTCATTTTGTAGACTGATTGATTGATTGATTTGCAGCTCCTGGGTCCATCTGCTCTGGCTGGTTTGGTGGCTGTTTTCTTGATTTTCCCACTGAATGGAGTCATCGCTAAAATCCGGAGCAAACTGCAGGTGACACAGATGTGCTGTCATGTCTTCTTCATGAGTTGATGCCTATGGCCTTAAGATCCAACTTTATCACATCTGTAGGAAAATAGGAGCAAACAGGATGTCATTTCTTTAGACTCAGTTGGTTTTGTGTATTTTTTGAAGTTTGTTTTAACCACATTTTTGACCTTGCTCTGGCATTTGACTTTAAAATTAAGAACCAAAAATCTTTCTAATCAAATCAACAAGCGTCTGTTTAGACTCTTCTGAGTTGTCTCGGTGATATTCCTTGGATGGAAATCAGTATTTTGTCTATTGACACAAATAAAATGGGGATAACTCTGTTTGCAGTCAGCCCAGTGCCCCCTGCAAGTCAAACGGGAAACAGCAGGACCATGTAACTCGTGTCTTTGCCTTCCTCTGACTACCTGTTATTTTAGATGACCTTTTAGTTTTATCACCTTTTAGTGTTTGAATGGTCCTGCAGCATCATATTGTTTTTAATAATGTGTGTTTAATTACAAACATATTTATGTTTATGTATTTACAAACATATTTATTATGTGTGTGTATTTACAAACATATTAATTATGTTTATGTATTTACAAACATATTTATTATGTTTATGTATTTACAAATTTACAAATATATTTATTATGTTTATGTATTTACAAACATATTTATTATGTGTGTGTATTTACAAACATATTTATTATGTTTATGTATTTACAAATTTACAAACATATTTATTATGTTTCTGTATTTACAAACATATTTATTATGTTTATGTATTTACAAACATATTTATTATGTGTGTGTATTTACAAACATATTTATTATGTTTATGTATTTACAGACATATTTATTTTGTTTATGTATTTACAAACATATTTATTATGTTTATGTATTTACAAATTACAAATATATTTATTATGTTTATGTATTTACAAACATATTTATTATGTTTATGTATTTACAAATATATTTATTATGTTTATGTATTTACAAACACATTTATAATGTATGTTTATATTTACAAACATATTTATTGTGTTTATGTATTTACAAATTTACAAATATATTTATTATGTTTATGTATTTACAAATATATTTATTATGTGTGTGTATTTACAAACATAATTATTATGTTTATGTATTTACAAACATATTTATTATGTTTATGTATTTACAGACATATTTATTATGTTTATGTATTTACAAACATATTTATAATGTGTGTGTATTTACAGACATATTTATTATGTTTATGTATTTCCTAATTTACAAATATATTTATTATGTTTATGTATTTACAAACATATTTATTATGTGTGTGTATTTACAAACATATTTATTATGTTTATGTATTTACAAATTTACAAATATATTTATTATGTTTATGTATTTACAAATTTACAAATATATTTATTATGTTTATGTATTTACAAACATATTTATTATGTGTGTGTATTTACAAATATATTTATTATGTTTATGTATTTACAGACATATTTATTTTGTTTATGTATTTACAAACATATTTATTATGTTTATGTATTTACAAATTTACAAATATATTTATTATGTTTATGTATTTACAAACATATTTATTATGTTTATGTATTTCCTAATTTACAAATATATTTATTATGTTTATGTATTTACAAACATATTTATTATGTGTGTGTATTTACAAACATATTTATTATGTTTATGTATTAACAAATATATTTATTTTGTTTATGTTTTTACAAACATATTTATTATGTTTATGTATTTACAAATTTACAAATATATTTATTATGTTTATGTATTTACAAATATATTTATTATGTTTATGTATTTACAAACATATTTATTATGTTTATGAATTTACAAACATAGTTTTTATGTTTATGTATTTACAAATATATTTATTTTGTTTTTGTTTTTACAAACATATTTATTATGTTTATGTATTCACAAATATATTTATTTTATGTTTTTACAAACATATTTATTATGTTTATGTATTTACAAACATATTTATTATGTTAATGTATTTACAAATTTACAAACATATTTATTGTTTCTGTATTTACAAACATATTTATTATGTTTATGTATTTACAAACATATTTATTATGTGTGTGTATTTACAAACATATTTATTATGTTTATGTATTTACAGACATATTTATTTTGTTTATGTATTTACAAACATATTTATTATGTTTATGTATTTACAAATTTACAAATATATTTATTATGTTTATGTATTTACAAACATATTTATTATGTTTATGTATTTACAAACATATTTATTATGTTTATGTATTTACAAACATATTTATTATGTGTGTGTATTTACAAACATATTTATTATGTTTATGTATTTACAAACATATTTATTATATTTACAAATGTATCAAATGCAGAGTTGGTCTTCAGCTCTGTTGTGAACCGTCCTGGCATCACTGTGGTAAATGGGTTAGTTGAAATAGAGATCTTTTTTCACTAAATTAATGAATCCAAATGTTTTGACCCCTTGCTGTCTTTGTGATCAGGAGGTCCAGATGACGTTCATGGACGGGCGGATCAACATGATGAGTGAGATTCTGAGCGGGATGAAGATTTTAAAGTTCTACGCCTGGGAGGAGGCGTTCCTTCAGCGGGTTCTCGTCCTCAGAGACGGAGAACTCAACGCCCTGAAGAAGTCTCAGGTCCTCTACTCCATCTCTCTGGCCTCCTTTAACTCCGCCCCCTTCCTGGTGAGACTATCTGATCAATATTCACAAATCATTCCTGACCAAATGTTTGCTAAAATCTGTTTTTCCCCTTCTCCCCTTGACCAGATCGCCCTGGCCGTGTTTGGACTGTACGTGTCGCTGGATGAAGGAAACGTTCTGGACGCCCAGAAGATCTTTGTCTCTGTGGCTCTCATCAACATTTTAAAGTCTCCTCTGAGTCAGCTTCCCTTTGCCATGAGCACTGCCATGCAGGTGAGTCCACCAGGTGTAACCCTTTGCCATGAGCACTGCCACGCAGGTGAGTCCACCAGGTGTAACCCTTTGCCATGAGCACTGCCACGCAGGTGAGTCCACCAGGTGTAACCCTTTGCCATGAGCACTGCCACGCAGGTGAGTCCACCAGGTGTAACCCTTTGCCATGAGCACTGCCACGCAGGTGAGTCCACCAGGTGTAACCCATTGAGCTTTTAAGTTCTGGAGCGGAGGAGGACTGACATGTTTCTGTGGACAAGCTCAGAAAGGTGGCAACCAGCTGGTTTCCTTGACCTTTGACCATTTCAGAATCATTTGTTGTTAATGTCGCAGGTTCAACCCGTCAAAGAAAATAAAAAAGACAGAGACACATACAGCACGGCAGATGTGGGATTATTCTGTAATATAATTTAATAATAATATAATTATATATATATATATATATATATATATATATATATATATATATATATATATAGATATAGATATATATATAAATAAATATATGTAATAATATATATATTATAATAATATATAACATATATATGTTATAATATTCTGCTTCGTGTGATGGTCTGAACAAACAAACCTCCTTTTTCTAGGAATTAAGTTTTAATGTGATCAGTGAAAGTGAAATCTATCAGTTAGCTACGTTGGAACTACGACATTTCCAGTCTTAACATGTTACAGGTTTGACAGATTTGTCCTAATGAAGTGGTCTGATCAGACTGGTGTTTGAGTCACGGATCATTAATGATCAGATCAGCGACTGTAGTCTTATACACGCAGGAAATTAAAACAAAGCAGGCAACACCAGAGGCTGAAAAATAAACATTTAAAGTATAAACAAACAAATAAACATTTAAAGTCTCATGTTGTGGTTACCAGGACGCTCATTTCTCTGAAACAGTGTTTTAGTAGGATGTGCTACATGCTGTCTTCTTGTCCTGTTTGGATTCCTGTATCACATATAAGGAGGTTTATTATTATTATCAGAGTAAGTTTCCTGTTTGGATTCCTGTATCACATATAAGGAGGTTTATTATTATAATTAGCGTAACTTGGAGGTTTTTTTTTATTATAATCAGCGTAACTGTCGTCTCCGTGTCTGCAGATTGTCAGGTGGTGGATTTGCTCCCAAACTAACAGATCTGGTCCTCTCTGTCGGTCAGGCTGTGGTCTCACTCAGACGTCTGGGAAACTTCCTCTGCCAAGACGAGCTGAAGCTGGACAATGTGGAGAAGATTCCCCACAGCAAAGGTGTGAAAAACTTTCAGATGAAGCCTGAGTACTCAGGGTTTATTCAGGTACTCTGGTTTCTGTCAGCCCTGTGATTGGCTGGTGATCAGCCCGTGGTGTTTCCTAAGGTTAGGGTTTCATTCTTTGTAGGAAATGTAAAAGGAAATGTTTATATCTCTGTGGACAGGAACTTTTGATCTAAAGTGGAGGACAACACTTTTCAAAGTTACATTTTTACAGGATAATGTTGAACAAATCATATAATAATAATAATAGATTAATAATAATAATAATAATAATAATAATAATAATAATAATAATAATAATAAAAGATTAAAAAAAATAATAATATAATATAATAATAATAAAATAATAATAATAATAATAATAATAATAATAATAATATATAATACAAACAGAGAAACGAAGAGCCTCGTGGTAATACCGTGTCTGGCCTACAGGTGGGAGCGGCGTGGTGGTCGAGGGTGGCGTCTTTTCCTGGAGCGATGATGGCCCTCCGTGTCTGCAGAGGATCAACGTGAACATCAGGACAGGCTCCCTGGTGGCCGTGGTCGGCCATGTTGGCTCGGGGAAGTCGTCTCTGCTTTCAGCCATGCTGGGAGAGATGGTGAAGAGGCGGGGCTTTGTCACCGTGAAGGTCAGAAAACAGCTGGCCTGTTGCTTTAAGAGAGACTGCTGTGAAGTCTTTAGTCATGTAATGTTAGATGGAGCTCATTCTTATCTTTAAAGGGTGTAGCCTGGAATAATCCTATAGTCGGCCTTTGCCAACCACACCCACAAAAAAAATCAACTTGGAACATTTGACCCTTAGAACAAGGACGCCATCATAAAGACGTCAGATTAGATTAGCTTAGATTAGATTAGATTAGATTAGATCAGATTACTTTAGATTAGATTAGATCAGATCAGATCTGATTAGATCAGATTAAAGATTAGATTAGATCAGATTAGATTAAAGATTAGATTATATTAGATAAGGTTAAAGATTAGATTATATTGGATCAGATCAGATCAGATTAGATTAGATTAGATCAGATTAGATTAGATTAGATTAGATCAGATTAGATTACATTAGATTAGATCAGATTAGATTAGATTAGATCAGATTAGATTAGATCAGATCAGATCAGATTAGATTACATTAGATTAGATCAGATTAGATTAGATCAGATCAGATTAGATTAGATTAGATCAGATCAGATTAGATTAGATTAGATTAGATCAGATCAGATTAGATTAGATTAGATTGGATCAGATTAGATTATATTGGATCAGATCAGATTAGATTAGATTAGATCAGATTAGATCAGATTAGATTAGATTAGATTAGATCATATCAGATTAGATTACATTAGATTAGATCAGATTAGATTAGATTAGATTAGATCAGATTAGATTAGATCAAATCAGATTAGATCAGATTTGATTAGATTAGATCAAATCAGATTAGATCAGATTAGATTAGATTAGATTAGATCAGATCAGATTAGATTAGATTAGATTAGATTAGATTAGATCAGATTAGATTAGATTAGATTAGATCAGATTAGATTACATTAGATCAGATTAGATCAGACTAGATTACATTAGATTACATTAGATCAGATTAGATTAGATTAGATTAGATTAGATCAGATTAGATCAGATTAGATTAGATTAGATTAGATCAGATTTGATTAGATTAGATTAGATCAGATCAGATTAGATCAGATTAGATCAGATCAGATTAGATTAGATTAGATCAGATAAGATCAGATAAGATCAGATTAGATCAGATTAGATTAGGTCAGATTTGATTAGATCAGATCAGATTAGATCAGATCAGATTAGATTAGATCAGATCAGATTAGATTAGATCAGATTTGATTAGATTAGATCAGATTTGATTAGATCAGATCAGATTAGATTAGATCAGATCAGATCAGATCAGATTAGATTAGATTAGATCAGATTAGATTAGATTAGATTAGATTAGATTAGATCAGATCAGATCAGATCAGATTAAATTAGATTAGATTAGATTAGATCAGATTAGATTAGATTAGATTAGATTTGATTAGATTAGATCAGATCAGACCAGATCAGATCAGATCAGATCAGATTAGATTAGATCAGATCAGATTAGATCAGATTAGATTAGATCAGATTAGATTAGATTAGACGTCAGATCTGTTAGCAAACTGCCGTAGGATTACTGCATGGACCTTTGCTGCTTTAACTTGACATTACAGTTAAACCAAATAACTTTGCAGTAGTTAATTTAGCGCTAAATGGCAGCAATGGTGTGTTTACTTTGATGAGCAGGTTTGGTAACAAAAGCTAGCTTTATTTAAAAAAAGCCTGTGTTAGCACTGTTATTATTTTATTCTATTGTTCCTAAGTTTTTCCAGGTTTTTAAATCATAAATATTTATTTGACATCATCATGTGACATCATCAGGGTGTTCCCCACACATATTAAAATTAAATCATTTCTTTCCTTCATTCGGATCATTTGTATTTAGAATTTAATAATAATTCCTTCATTAGGATCATTTGTATTTAGAATTCAATAATAATTCCTTCATTAGGATCATTTTTATGTAGAATTAAATCATGATCAGGAGGCAGTCTGTGATCTTTGATTTGATTTGATTTGATTTGATTTATTTATTTATTTCGGTCATGTCAGCACACTTATACAGCATCACATATTGTCAATAGTTGATCAAATATACATGTTCGAAAGGGAAGACAGGAGAAGCAGAGCTTATCTAGTCCCGTCCCCATTTTCTCAGTATTAGTCTCCTCTTTTCCACATATCATCAAATTATTATAAATTTTTTTCTTTCATTTAGTGTCCATATTTGACCTACTATGACCAATCCTTTGTTCCTCGTAAGGCATAATTCATGACTGTCTTTTGTTGTTGTTGTTGTTGTTAGTCCCGGTTAGTGATGTTGGGGTGGTGTGTCCGCGTTGCTTTTCTTTTGTCCAGGTTTCAAACATTTGTTAAACGTGTGACTCGTTGTCACTCTCCTCTTCACCCAGGCGTGCTCCTGCACTGTTCTGCTACCTGACTTGACTTACACCATCAGTTCATTCACTATTGTTGATTGTTTTGGTACATTTCGTCTTTCCTGCTGTCTTACAGACCAAACAACCCACATGTTTTGTTTCACCATCCTTCATGTCTTTATATCTTTTAGATTATACACCCTTAAGTATTGTCATAAATCATTTAATCATATATCATTCATATCCGTCAAAGGTCATTTTGACCATTTTTTTCTTAAATTCTTTCATGGTACCGCTGCACCTGGTTTCTTCTTGTAAGCTGTTCCATTGATTGACTCCATTAACTGTGATAGTCATGGCTTTCAATGTGGTTCTTACTTTTTTCTTTATGAAAATCATAACACCTCTTAAGTTATTTTTCGTCTGTCTTTTTATGAACCTTGTTTGTAGGTTCCTCGGTAGCTGACCGTGTGCAGCTTTGTACAGTACCTGCACAGTCCTGTATTTTATTAGGTCATATAGTTTTAGGATCTTTGCTGTAATAAACAACTGATTTGTGTGTGCTCTATAGTTTGCGTGGTGAATAATTCTTACTGCTTTGTTCTGCAGTGTGAATATACTTTTAATATTCGTTTTGTAGGTATTTCCCCATATTTCGCAGCAGTATTGTATGTGCGGTGCCACCAGGGCCCAGTAAACTGTGAGAAGTGATTTCTGATTCAGCAGTTTTTGTGCTTTCCACAGTATTGATACACTCATGGCTATTTTTTTTGTGTATAAGATATGTGAGGTTTCCAGTTTAGCTTATCATCGATGATTACTCCTAAAAATTTGAATTCATTAACCCTTTGTATGTTGGTGCCGTTTAAATCTACATTAGCATCACAGTCTCTGTTTTTGTTGCCGAATAACATAAATTTAGTCTTGTCTAGGTTCAGAGATAATCTGTTTATATTGAACCATGTTTGTAGCTTGTTTAGCTCTTCGTTTGTCACTGTGATCAGCTCCTTCAGGTTGTCTCCCGAGCAGAAAAGACTCGTATCATCTGCAAATAGTATGAATTTAATATTTTCGGATACCTTACATATATCATTCATATAAAGAGTAAATAACTTCGGACCCAATACGGACCCCTGTGGGACCCCGCAAATAGTTTTGAGGCACCTTGATTTTATTCCTGCTACTTGGACGTATTGGTATCTGCCATTCAGGTAGCTCCTGAGCCAGTCCAGCGCTATACCCCTTACGCCCAGCCTTTGTAGTTTATAACAAAGTATATTGTGATCAATTGTATCGAATGCTTTCTTTAGATCAATAAATATTCCAATACTACATTTTTTTTGTTCGATCGTGTCAGTGATTGTTTCTACAGCTTCCATTATCGCTAATGCTGTGGAATGATTTTTTCTGAGCCCATATTGACTATATAGCAAATTATGTTTATCAATGAATTTATCTAGTCTGCTGCTGAACAGCTTTTCTATTATTTTGGAGAATTGTGGTAGTATTGCTATTGGCCTATAGTTATTGAATTCCTCCTTGTTACCTTGTTTATGCAAAGGGATTATTTTTGCCACTTTCATCTCATCTGGGAATTTTCCTGTCTGAAACGATAGATTACATATATGTGTCAAAGGTGATGCAATCTCTTCTTGTACCATTTTGACTAGTTTCATGTCAATGTTATGGACGTCTTTTGATGTTTTTCCTGTGCAGTTATTAATCAGTTGTTTTATTTCTCTGTCGTCTGCTGAAGTCAGAAACATAGTGTTTTGGTTACATTTCCCCTCCCTATCAAAGTGCTTCCAGCTAAGGTCATGCTCTGGGATCTGCTTGGCAAGATTTGGCCCCACATCTGCAAAGAATTTGTTTAACTTATTCACTATGTTATCTGCATTGTCTGTAAGGTTAAGTGGGTAGCTTTTAACAGGTTTTTTGTTTTTGATTACACCGTTTATTATATTCCACAGTTCCTTTGTGTGATTCACATTATTTTGTATTTTTTCCCCATAATATTCTTTTTCTGTCTCAAGATGGAAGTTAGTTTGTTTTTGTAAAGTTTATATTTATCTTCAGAGTCAGCCGTCCTGTTTTTGAGAAACTGCCTGTAGAGTGTGTTTTTCTTTCTGCATACATTTATCAGTGTTTTTGTCATCCAAGGTCTATTCTCTCTGCTTTGTTTTTTAAGCTTCAACACTCTCATGGGGCAATGTTTATCAAACAGCTTTGTAAATGTCTGTAAAAAGCTGCTGTAAGCACTATTCACATCTGTAGCCTTGAGGACTTCTTCCCATTTTTCTTCATGTAGAGAACTTTCCAATCTGTTTATATATACCTCTGATTTAATTCTTATGTTAACAGATCTATTCTTTGAGGTGCTGTTGGAAATGTCATCAGTGTTTAAGAAGCTTATCCAAAATAATGAATCTATACTGTCAGCGTTGATGCTTTATAAAACTGTCAGATTAAAAACAGTTACTCACCTACCACTTTGTAGTTAGTGAACGAGCCGAGTGAGGCAGACTGACAGCTACAGACATGCTGATTTAATGCCTCTGTGTAAAACCCTTCTTCAACATCGCGCTCACAGCTGAATCATCAATCAATCAATCTTTATTTGTAAAGTGCAAATTCATAACAAGTGTTATCTCAAGACACTTTACAACAGAGCATAAAGCTCTTCATGTTATGGATACACATATATGCATAGATACATATATATACAAATATATACATCCAACACCAAATCATCGTGTCATCTTTACTGAAACTTTATCACCGACACGCCATTTACTGACCATCAAAACTTAAATCTACATCACAGGTGAGCTCACACAGAGGTCACACAGAGGTCACAGGTGAGCTCACACAGAGGTCACACAGAGTTTTCTCAAACACAAAACGATCTGCTGAATTAAATCAGACTGAACCTCCATGAGCATCAGTGTCAGAGTGTTCGTTCATGAAGGTCGTGGTCATCTGCAGGGCTCCGTGGCCTACGTGCCGCAGCAGGCCTGGATACAGAACGCCTCGGTGAAGGACAACATCGTGTTCGGAGGAGAACGCAGAGAGAGCTGGTACCACCGAGTCCTGGACGCCTGTGCCCTGCTGACCGACATCGACCTGCTGCCCGCCGGAGACAAGACGGAGATCGGAGAGAAGGTCAGACAAGGTCAAGGTCAGACTGATGAAGGTCAGACTGAATCAGAGTAAATGTCACAACAGACTAAATTTTCCTTTTTTGGCTCCTTAAAGAGTTCTGAATCCACATAAAGTCAGAAACAACAGATGATGAACATCCACCCATCCATTCATCCACCCATCCACCCATTCATCCACCCATCCACCCATTCATCCATCCATCCACCCATTCATCCACCCATCCACCCATTCATGCATCCATCCATCGATCCATCCATAATGTGTGCTCTGACCCCCCCCCCCCCCCCCCCGGTTCAGGGTCTCAACCTGTCTGGAGGGCAGAGGCAGCGTGTCAGTCTGGCCCGTGCCGTCTACAGGAGGGCGGATGTGTACCTGCTGGATGACCCTCTGTCAGCTGTTGATGCTCATGTTGGACAGCACATCTTTGACCGGGTCATCGGACCACGAGGTCTCCTCAAAGACAAGGTGAGTCCAGCAGGTGTGAAGCTGACCTCTGACCTTCAGCAGGTTAAAATGGAAATGATCACATCATGGTGGGGTACAGCACGGGGACTTAATCTCACATTAACGACAGGAGATGGAATTCCACTTAAAAACAATGTTTAATAAAGAAAATCAGAGTTTGATAAAGAAAATCAGAGTTTGATAAAGAAAATCAGAGTTTAATAAAGAAAATCAGAGATTAATAAAGAAAATCAGAGATTAATAAAGAAAATCAGAGTTTAATAAAGAAAATCAGAGTTTAATAAAGAAAATTAGAGTTTAATAAAGAAAATCAGAGTTTACGGTCCCTGCAGTCACAGTTTGACCCCAGCCTCTCATTAAAGGGCTAAAGTAAGTGACCCACAATCCACTTTTTACCTTTAACATTAATTATCTGTTGCATATCTTTGCATTAAATCTCATGACATATAACACCCAAAAATCAACAATGAAATGTTCATTTTATTCTACCTTAATTCAGCCGACGACGGGGCTCTTAAATTATTATTCTAAGAAATATAAATCAGTACTTTATTTGCATAGAGCTACTCCAAAGTGGTTACCTCAAAACATTTTACAATAGATCAGGCTCAAGCCATTCTCCTCATTTATAGTTAATACTATATCGAATATAATAAATTATAATATATTATATATAGATAATAATCCACCCATCATCTATAATCCCAGTCCCTTTCAGGTGGCTGGGCCTGGACCAATCCCAGGTTACACCCTGAACCATTCACCAGCGACATATATATATATAGATAAGTATATAAATATAAATATATATATATATATATATATATATATATATACATACATAAATATATACACACACACACACACACACACATATATATGTGTATATATATATATCTACATGTATACACACACACACACACACATTATATATGTATGCGTATATATATATATATATATATATATACACACACACTACAGGGACACGTGCATTCAATAAAGAAATTAAGTTGTGATACAAAGTCACAGTTATGACTACTTTATTTTTAAATCCATATATCTATAAAAGAACATCAAACTCAAAGTAACAGTAGCCCACATAAATGAATTTATAAAAATCTCACTGGAGAAGTCTGAAACAGTGTACACGATCATGTTGTTGGAAAACATACATTTGTGTTTTTTGAATGTTTCTGGGGTGAACTTTATGGACGAGTAAACGATCAGTGGTGTCGTCTGGTTTATTTTAGTGGGTAAACTCTGATATACTCTAATGGGAGTTTGTCCTCTTTGGGCCTCCGTACACTGAAGACATTTTTACCTGATTTATGCACCGTCCACTGAAAACAGCTCTGAGAACCACTTATGGGCCTCCACCCACAGGTTGAGAACCACTGCACTGGTGGATGGTGTTTGAAGCTTAATATTTACAGACTGTTCTGATATCATGGTGATGCCGTCAGCCTCAGTGAGTGAAATCAGCGGCTCATGATGAACAATGTTGAGTTTGGATTCATCGACAGACTCGTCATTTAAGTCTTTTCGTTTAGTTAAAATACGCACATGAGCCATGAGGACACCGTTTGAATCATACATCACACAAAGTGACTGACGGCCCCTGCGATGCTCGCCTGCACAGACTTAGCTCTGCACATGTTGTTGTGGTTCTAATGTATTTCGTTCTCTAGTGGACACCACATGTACTGCACCACTGGATCTGGTCTCTCCTGGGCTGAAGGTCATTTGATCTGACCTCAGTGTGTTGATGTGTTTGCAGACACGAGTGCTGGTCACTCATGGAGTTAACTTCCTGTCCAAAGCAGATCAGGTCCTGGTGATGGATCAGGGTCAGATTTTGGAGATGGGTTCCTACGTGGAGCTGATGGAAAGAAAAGGTTCCTTCGCCAAGTTCATCCACACCTTCAGTGCAGTGCCATCCAGAGAGGGCTCCACCCCCAGAGACAAGAGTAACCATAGACCTCAAAAAGCAAAATGTCTGAGTAATAATGATGTTTCTGTCCTAAAGAATTGTTTGTAATCATTTTTAGGCAGCAGGAGGTCGATGTCCCGTCTCAGTATGATTGATTTCTCCATTGATCTGTCACAGGAACAGCTAATCAGGTACGTACACAAAAACTACACAAAAACTACACACAAACGTAATAAACAGCCACAAACTGATCTGACCTTTGACCCTGTGCTCCAGCTGTGATATGGGCAGCGTTCAGATGGTGGAGGCGGTTGATTTGGGCGCTGAGGATGCTGGGAAGCTGACAGAGGCTGATAAAGCTCACACCGGGAGGGTAGGTCTTTTATTTTACTGTTGTTATCAATGGGATTTTATTGTAGCGCGGTAGAGCCATTGAAGCAGACTGTAGCTATTGTTGAGTCCAGCCTCAGCACAGTTCTACACCACAGCAGGGGGCATCGGTGGTGCAGCGGGATAGTGCGCTTGGTCAGTGATCGGGAGGTTGCAGGTTCAAGCCCAGCTCCAGGCGACACATGATGATGTGTCCTGTGGAAAGACACTTAACCCCAAGTTGCTCCTACTGCTGCGACAGTGGTGTGTAAATGGGCATTAAAGGGCGTGAATGTGTTAGAAATACTGATGGATAACTAACATCGAAACTCTGAACCAGCAGAGAGTGAATGGTAGGGTGAATGGGTGTGAATGGGTAGGTGTGACCTGCAGTGTAAAGCAGCTTTGAGTATTGAAAAGATTTGAAAAGCGCTATATAAGCTCAAGTCCATTTACCATTTATCATAACACAGACATGATCAACCATAAGGTTACTGATCGATATTGTTGCTGATGGATATCATTGCTGATCAATATTTTTGCTGATGGATGTAGTTGTTGATGGATATTGTTACTGATAAATATTGTTAACGATAGGTTTGGGTTCTGATGTATATTGTTGCTGATGATGTTGTTACTGATGGATTTTGTTGATGTATATTGTTGTTGATGGATATTGTTGTTGATGTATATTTGTACTGATGTATATTGTTGTTGATGTATTTTGTTGTTGATGTATATTGTTGTTGATGGATATTTGTACAGATGGATATTGCTGCTGATGAATGTTGTTACTGATAGATTTTGGTTCGGGGTTGTTGTCAAAGGAAGCCTAAGAAGCCCGCACTCGTCCTGGCACAGTCGATGCTGTGAGGCGGTGTCCTGATGTTTTAGAGTTGGTACGGGGTTTTCACAGAGACGTGCTGTTTAACTTTTCCCGGTTTTGTTGTCAGGATGAAGCTTGAGCTTGAAGCTGTCACTTACATGAAAAAGGACCATTTTCATACTCAGTTCAAAGTTAGTAGTTGGACAGACTGTTTTTACTCTGAAGTTAATAAAAGTCTATAGTTTGTTTTGAGAGAAAGTCTTTAGAGTTTTATGGCTCCATGGCCATCAAAAACACTGACGGTCATTTTACCATACCCTTAGACACAAAAACAACGAAGAGCTGTGATTACAAAAAGAAGAATGTACAAGACTTAAGAAAAAGACTTGAAAATTCAAGTGAAGAGGTAAGAAGAGAAAAAGAAACACCTCTCTCTGCTATCATCTCACAGAGGGGTGTGCTATCATGTGGTCTATGTTTTTTCTTATTGGCTGTGAAAGAATTCATAAACTTAATTTTGGCAATTATGTAAGTGGAAATTTAATAACTACTCATAGTTAAAAAATCCAGAGAGCAGAGAATCCTTAGATAAACATTTTGATATCATACATATCCTTATTTAAACGATAAGAATAAAAGACTGCCATTTAAAAAAAAAATACAAACAATAAATATATGTGTATTACACTTGGACATGTAAGTTTGCATGCCCTTGATATGTTTTACTACCAAAACTAAACGTATAGAAATTGCGTAATAAAGATTATTCTACCCCAAAATAAAATGAAGTAACTGACAATTAAAGGTACATTCTCATGGGAATCTATTCCCCAGTTTTCCACCGAGGGACGCCATCGGTCTTTCACAGAATTTGGATGAAATTTTTTATTGTGATATATCACATATATGATAAATATATGCTTTTGAGTGCTCTAGAAGCACATTTTAAATAACCTGGGAATGTACATCACACTGATTTAAAGAACAGATACAGTTTCTAATGTAGCACATTGTAGGACAAACTCTGTAAACAGTCCGTGTTAAAACAATACCACCTTGTCACCTTAATGTATCTCAGCAAATCAGGAGCATAGGGTGGAATCTCCAAATTATTGATTAAATTTGTGCCAAGAACAAGGGCTGAACCAAAGTGTCAATGTGGCATTACCACTGAGCAGAAAGCAAGAAGATTCTCCAGTTATCTGTCTACGTGCTGGTTGGTTCCTGTTCTCTATCAGATCACAGATTCGTCCGGATGCTCTGTTGGTTCAGTAATTGCTTTTTAAAAAAAGTAACAGCAAATGTTCAGTCATGATAAAATTACTCACAGATGTGTGATGATTAAATATTAAAACAACACATTTTGTCTAAATCCAACTTTCCTCCATTGATAGGTTAAGCTTCAGGTTTATGGAGAATACTTCAGGACCATTGGCCTGACCTTCATCATGACCATCGTCTTCCTCTGTGCCTTCCAACAGACCGCCTCGTTGGCTTACAGCTATTGGCTGAGCCTGTGGGCTGACGACCAGCCTCGTAACGGCACACAGAGCTACCATGACCTGAGACTCAGCGTCTTTGCTGCACTGGGGTTCACACAGGGTGGGTCAGAAATGTTTGTTTTTAATGATGCAGGGACAGAGTCAGAGATGTAGTTTGACTAAGGTGAGCTCCTGTCAGGGACAATCCCATTATGATTTTATGTAATCACAGAAAAATGTTGGTCATGGTCTGGCCTTCAGCAAACATCATGGGCTAAGGCTACTCAACCCCGTGATATCTCCTTCCAAAGGTAAAATAAACATTTAACTTTAACATAACCCTCACTCAATAAATATGAGGCTAACATCAGCAGTGTGCACTTCTATCTTCAAAAATGTAGAAAGGACACTTTCATACTCTATTGACAAAAACCTACCCTGACCATCCAACCTCCATAAAGCATTTTTGATGTTTTGGGGACCTTGCTTGTTTCAGGGATGGCCATGTTTGGGACAACGCTCGCCATAGCTATGGGTGGTATCCTTGCATCACGTCATCTTCACGCGGACCTTCTGCACAGTATCCTGCACTCATCCATGTCCTTTTTTGAGGCAACACCTACGGGAAACCTGCTAAACCGCTTTTCTAAGGAGATTGATGCCATTGACTGCATGATTCCTGATGGATTGAAGATGATGCTGGGCTACCTGTTCAAGCTTTTGGAGGTGTGCATCATCCTGCTGTTGGCCACACCTATCACGGGCCTGGTGTTGCTCCCTCTCGCAATGGTCTACATCTTAATACAGGCAAGTCTCTCAGTTTTATCATGTCTCAAACTGTGAAGCTTTTTCCATTCCAAATCTTAGTGATCATTATAATTCTTTTTTTTAGAGTTTCTATGTGGCTTCATCTTGTCAGCTGCGACGGTTGGAGGCCGTGAGCCGCTCACCAATATATGGCCATTTTAACGAGACAGTGCAGGGTGCTGGCGTCATCCGAGGTTTTGGTGAACAGCAGCGCTTCATTCTGCAGGCCGACTGCCATGTTGACAATAACCAGGAGGCTTATTTTCCTCGCTTTGTAGCCACAAGGTCCACTGAAACTGCTGAGTTGCTGTAGATCATGTATCTGTGAGAACTAAGGAATCAACACTTTAAAGGAGCAGATGTCAGTCCAAAAATTTTGAGACGAGCATGTTTGAAACATTTAAAAAGTAAATGTTTTGATGCAATGATTTCAGTACTCAGGAGTTGTTTTCTAAAATTACACTTACACATGTGGAAATTTTTTTTTTGATACCCTTCTGTTAAAGACAGAAACACCCACAATAGCCAGTGAAAGAATTAGAAACTGACAAAAGTAATACATAAAAAAATAACAGAAATTGAACTAATGAAAATCAGACATTGTTTTTGAATTGTTGTTCAACAGAATTATTTAAAAAAACAAACTATTGAAACTGGCCTGGACAAAAATGATGGTACTCTTAACTCAATATGTTGTAGCAAAGCATTTTGAGTCAATCACTACAATCAGGTGATTTCTGTAGCTCTCTGTGAGACCTCTGCACATATCCACAGGTATGTTGGCCCACTCCTCATGAGCAAACTGCTCCAGCTGTTTCAGGTTTGAAGGCTGTCTTCTCCAGACTGCATGTTTCAACTCCTTCCACAAATGTTCAACAGGATTTAGATCAGGGATCATAGAAGGCCACTTCAGAATAGTCCAGTATTTTGTTCTGAGTCATTCTTGGGTGTTTTTAGCTGTGTGATTGGCTCATTATCCTATGACCTGTGACTGAGACCAAGCTTTCTGACACTGAGCAGCACATTTCACTCCAGAATGTCTTGATACTCTTCAGATTTATTGTATCTGCACAGATTCAACACACCCTGTGTCAGATGCAGCAAAGCAGCCCCAGAACATAACTGAGCCTCCTCCATGTTTCACAATAGGTACAGTGTTCTTTTCTTTGTATGCTTCATTTTTGTGTCTGCCAACATAGAACTGATGTGACTTACCAAAAAGCTCCAATTTTGTCTCATCTGTCTAAAGGACATTCTCCCAGAAGCTTTGTGGCTTGTCAATATGCATTTTGGCAAATTCCAGTCTCTCTTTTTAATGATTTGCTTTCAACAGTGATGTCCTCCATTCAGTCCACTTTGGCTCAAACTGTGATGGATGGTGTGATCTGACTCTGATGTACCTTGACCTTGGAGTTCTCCTCTAATCTCTTTGAAGTTGTTCTGGGCTCTTTGGTTTCCATTCGTATTCTCCGTCTCTTCAGTTTGTCATCAGTTTTCGTCCTGCAGCCACGTCCAGGCAGGTTGGCTACAGTCCTGTGGACCTTAAACTTCTGAATAATCTGTGCAGCTGTAGTCACAGGAACATCAAGCTGCTTGGAGATGATCTTATAGCCTTTACCTTTAACGTGCTTGTCTATAATTTTATTTCTAATCTCCTGGGACAGCTCTCTCCTTAGCTTTCTGTGGTCCATGTTCAGTGTGGTACACACCATGATACCAAACAGCACAGTGACCACTTTTCAGCCTTTAAATAGGCAGACTGACTGATTACAAGCTTGGAGACACCTGTGATGATAATTACAGGACACACCTGAGTTTAACTGTTAAGGCGCTAAACTGGTGAACTTGTGACAAGCAGCATTGCTGGATAAAACAGGCCATAGCTGCAAATGTAGTGCTGAATAGTGTTACCACTCTCACCAGGAGATAGTGGGCATGTGTTTCTTTAATCAGAGTGGCATATGTTGCCGTGTTTCTATTCCAAATTTTATTGATTGTGAAACACATAGACATTGATCGAGGAGACGTGAGTGTGGCTGTAGTGGTTTTAGAGGTGAGCAGAGAGAGATTCAGAGTGAGTTAGAGATGCTGAGAGTACTTGACAAGTACTGGCTGTCTCTGATTTAAAAGAATATATACCCTCTGAGGATGACGTTTGGTCGTCCAATGAAGATGAAGTGGCAATGCATCTACGTGCAGCAGGTCCCCCTGCCATTACAGTTCCCAAGCAGCACATACCGAGGCCGATGCTTTGCCTCTCCGGGGCCGGGGTGGAAGTAATCGGTAAGTGGAGGAAACGTGGTCTGTAAAGCAGGGAAGCTAAAAACGCCACGAAAAGTGACGATGTTGCCGGGAATGAGAAAGACCGCGGAGCTCTGGGCAGACGAGGGAGAAGCCGGGGGTAAAAAGCACAGTGAAGGCAGCAGAGGCGTTCATGCTCAGCCTGTAAAATGCAGTGATGATGGTGGCTGGGTTTACTTTGGATCAGGAAGAGTACAACAAGTGGATCAGAGATTTTGATGAACCTGTTGGGTATCGTGGAGCAGGGATCTGACAAATTTGATCCCAAATAACTTCTTGTCTGTTCATTGCATGGTGAATTCTGTGGCATAATCCCAAATAAAACAAACAGATATGCCCACCAGCTCTTAGAGAGGAGAACTCACCTAACCTACCCTAACCCAAACTGCAGATTTCATGGCTGGTATAATGTTACAGACCCTGAGATGAAAGCTTTCAAGTCAGTTCTTTTGTGGATATTTTCCAATATGGCCACCACCACGTGATGTCATAATATGCAAATTAGATGAGTAACTTTAGTTTCATTCCAGATTTTAGGTCATACCACAGATTTTTTTCATTTTCAGTCTGCGTTTATATCTAAGAACTTCCAAACTACAGCCTGTTGAAATCTTGATAGCTAGATTGAATATTTTCTTGAAAGAACTCTGGTGCCTAAAGGGTTAATTTATAAAAGGCTAGTGCTTATGGTCGTCATGGTAACAATGGTTTCCTGTGCTGCTGGAAATCACTTCCGCCCGCCAGAAGTTATAAAGATAGAGATGTATGAAGAGTTTAGAAAGAGAACAGAGGGAATATTGTGTACCTGCGGGTCAAGAGTTTATTAGTGCCTTTGTTGCCTTGTCCTATGGATGTGTGTCTTTGTGGATGCTCCGTGTTACAGTGAATGACAAACACGAGTATCGCTAAATGGCGGCTTATGCATATTTTCCTCTATCTGCTGTGAAGTGTGTGTCTACGTGCCTTATTGGTTGTTCTTGTTAACCATAGATGCAATGAGTTTTCCTGCAGCCGTTAAGTTGTTCAAGCATAGCACGTCGCGTCGTTGGGAGCAACTTAACCCCAAGTTGCTCCCACTGCTGCGTCAGTGGTGTGTAAATGGGCATGAAAGGGAGTGAATGTGTTAGAGATACTGATGGATAACTAACATAGAAACTCTGAACCATGAAGTGAGTGAATGGGAGAGCGAATGGGTAGGTGTGACGTGCGGTGTAAACCAGCTTTGAGCAGTCCAAGGCTAGAAAAGCTCAAGTCCATTTACCAAGTCCATTTAGTTTGTTATTTACAAGTGTGTTCTGCTTGTTGAATGTTGGAATTTGCGCTGTTGTGAGCGCTCGTTTTCTTCACCCGTGTCGTTATGGCGGTGCTTACAAACCTCTCTGTTTATATTGATGTCTCAGCACAGTAAGAGGAAGCTTTTAATGGTGTATGATGAATAATAATTGTGTATAATTCACACTACTGTTAAGTGGAAAACAGAAGAGATTGTTGGGGTAATATTGTTTATTATTGTTACTGTTTCAGAACTGATTTGTGAACATGGGCGTGACAGAATAAAACACAGCCTGGAGGGTCATCCTTTGTCTTGTTCTTCCTGTGTCCTGACCGACACCTGTCCTGGATGTTCAATTAACCTAAAAGAATCTGCCCCTACAAATCCACCTCCCTTACAGTTAACAGGTCCATTTGAGCGAATCATTTCCCATCTTTTCTCGGGGTACAGTCATAACATTTTTTTCATTAATTAGTCAGTATCATTATTTAAGTTAAATATCATTAACTCAAGGGTACCAACAATTTTGTCCACATGTGTATTTATTATTATGAAGCCATCATCCCATTCATAATCGTATCACTGAATAATTGATGTTTATTAAAGACAGTGAATCATGTGTTTTTATTGGTGTTTGTATTCTCGTGAACACCCATTGTAAGATCATGTCAGTTTAGTTGTTAAACAATCCTCTGACTGTACCCTTGGGGCTACTCAGAGCCCCATGGTTTGCCTTCTGAAGCTGATTGTGTCCTCATAGCTGTGAAATACTAATTAGATAAAGAAATCATTTATCCATTTTAATTTTTGACTCTTTTTTTTTTATCTATTTATGATTAATAGACAAATCTATTTTAAATTATTCTGTATGTGTTATGTATATCATACATGCATTATTTGGAAGTTCTCCTTTATTATAAATTATTTACAATATTTGATCAATGATTCATTTAAAAATATAATTACTCTTTAATTGTATATAACTTTCCACAGGTGGCTGGCAGTCAACCTGGAGTTTATGGGGAATCTTTTGGTTTTGGCTGCAGCTGTCCTGTCAGTTCTTGGTCGAGATGAGCTCAGCCCAGGCATCGTTGGATTGGCTATTTCTCACTCTCTGCAGGTTTCACACTTCCTGTTGCATTAACAACATTATGCACCATAAAAATAACAAAATATTAAGAACAATAATAAACAATAACAAATACCCCCTACTATCAATTCCCACATCTCTGGTGTCCCTGGTTTCTTACAGCCTTCACTTCCTGTACAGACTTAGATCAGCACAGCAATTAGTCTACCATCTTAAATTATTTACACTACCTTTTTGTCCTCCTCCCTGTTGTCTTGTCTTGTCCTGTCTGTCACTATTTCCCCCTCTTTCACACTGTGGTGTGTCACGGCCCTCCCCTTCAGCTCACATCAGGGGTTAAATAAAGTTTGATTTGAAGGAGTAGCCTACAGGGAGGGCTGGTTATGGTTACTGTAGCAGTGAATCATATTCACATATCACTCTTCCCAACGTCTTCCCAACACTGCCATCAGACACAGTGCTCAGCTGAAAAGATAATGCAGACAACTGGAAAAAAGAACAATAACAAACATCTGTTTATTAAAAATCTTCCACCAAAGGAATAAAATTGTAGTCCAGATTTGAAGACCCAGTCTTAGCATTAGAAAAAAGCTTTGACAAGGGCTCAGCGGGCTTTGGTCTCCAATCAGTCCAAGAGAGCAGATGGTCCATGATAAGTCAAGGATAAAATTTACATCAGTTATATGTAGCTTCATTATGATTTAATTTATAGTTGAGTTGTTACTTAAAAAAGTTCAGTTTATAGACATATGTCTCGTCATCAGACTTGACAGTGAGTGAGTGGGCATTTGAAATATAGGTAGGTATACATGTGAACTAACTATACAGACACAAACACACACACACAAACACAAACACACACACACACATGCACACATATCTGTGTGTGTGTGTGTGTGTGTGTGTGTGTGTGTGTGTATTTATTTATGTATAAAACAGCAGGGGAGCTAACACAGCAGGAGAGCTAACACAGGTATCTTAACCAGCCTTCAGTGCAAATTAACTGTTAACTCAGTTCATGAGAGAAGTTTCAAGTCTCAGTTCTCATCTAGCATAATATGACCATGTAAAGACATTTTCTAATGCACTCCTACTCACCTGTGATTCTACCTCATGTTTCACTCAAAATGCATCAGATTGATGCTTTTAAAAAAGTTTGTTATTAACATCAAAATCAATCTTTGTTATCCTTTGTGTTTTGCCAGGTTACAGGGATTCTGAGTTGGATAGTTCGATCCTGGACAGATGTGGAGAACAACATTGTGTCAGTAGAAAGAGTGAAGGAGTATGACTCTAGCCCTAAAGAGGTATACAGCTCAGGAACTGTATTTTGATTTATTCAATACACATAGCAATAACCAACACGGAAATATTATAAAAATTGAGACAAACAAAATTCTTGATCTAGCTCTTCTGAAATGGTGGCAGTTTCTTTACTCAGTGTAAAGTCACATCCAACCTGTCTGGTCTGCACCAAATAAATTTAGGTGTGCACTTTTGGAAACTGAGTAATTTGAAAGGATGTTAGCAATAACAAACTCTGGAGCAGACCAAAGAACAAACTCTGGTCCACCTGAGAACTGGACATCTAAACTGAAGTACAAATATCACACAGCATCTGACACAGTGTGGTCGTCCTGACAGAGCAGAGTGAAAGGAAGGAAAAGCAAAATGAAAATGCAACGTTGGATAAACATGCCTCTGACCTGGACCAAGTCTACTGAACTTCATGTGATAAAGTCACTCTGGAGTAGAAATATTCCTTTGGTGTGCAGTGATTGTTAATTTTTGTGTTGTGTTACAGAATAAACACGTTTTTGTTGATGTGTCAACATCGAAAATGCTGACCTGGCAGGTTGGAGATAATAGTTTTTTTTCATCCTCAAGGCTCCGTGGACACTTGAGGGTGTTTTGCTGCCAACTGCCTGGCCGACAAGTGGAAATATCCAGTTTGAGGAGTTTGGACTTCAGTACCGCAAAGGATTGGACTGGGCTCTAAACAACATTTCCATCAACATTGAGGACAGAGAGAAGGTGAGCAATGCTCATTGTAAGTGGAAATATTCAAAGTAATATGAGTATGATTTTATTAAAAGTACCAAGTAACAATGTAGTTGTAATCTAGTTACTATGAACTATCAAATGTATTTAACCCTCTGGATCCCAAACCCGCCGGCGGGTTCAAAGACGCACTTATTTTAAAACGACTGGCATTTACAAACTGTTTGTCTTATTAAAAAGCCGTAAAAAGTGGCGTTTTCGTCAGATTCTCAAGTTTCCGAGGGTACGAACAATGGCGGAAAAGACCGATGATTTTTCGCGACTGCCGTCAATGTCGCATTTATTCACGTCCACTTCAAAAATCTGCAGAAATTAAAATGTTTGCTCTAGCTCTGTTCTGTAAAAAACAAATAATTTTACACATCTTACAGCTTTCAACAAGCCATGAATGATCAATATATGTCCTGTATTTACTTCTAAAGAATTATTTGAATATTGCCTTACATTTGCCTGGTGTCATTTCAGCCTCTGTCTGTTCATCACCAATCAGCATGCTCCATACGTCGGCTCTGTGTCTCCAGAGACTGTTTCAGGGCAGCAGGACCCCCCGAAACAGTTTCAGGGGGTCCCTTGAAACAGTTTCAGGGGAGTCCTGTCGCTTTGTACATAGTTATTTACAGTTTTCATTGTTCTGAAAATAAATATTCAGAAAATTTCACTGTCTGTTTTTCTTTATTGAATACTTTCTTGCATTCTGGTTATGTTATATTGCTATGAGACATTGTTGAATTATATCTGTCTTCAGCCCCTAGTTCTCCTGAGCACATAGAACTTGATATTGCAGTGAAAAATGAGTCCACAGTGAGTAAAAATGTGACAGAAGCAAAAACAGCCTAAAATGCCAATCAACTTATAAGGTCCCAGAATGTATAGTTTCTGTAAAGGTAGAACCACACCACTTTTTTCCAGTGTGCCTTATGCTTGAGGGGACCTGAAAGTGTGTTGTATATACTCCCACCCTATTATTAGATTTTTTTAAAATCCGAAAATCAGAAAAATTAAAATTTTGTTTTTTCTTCTGATGATTTACAGCCTTTAAATTTTGTTACACTGCATAAAGACATAATTGAGTTATATCAGCTTATAGCCATGGTTGTCCTGAATCCATAGAGGTGCTGGACTTCACAATACAGAGAAAAATGAGACCACAGTGAGTAAAATATGACAGAAGCAGAAAACGCTCAGAAATGGCTTGGGATTCAGAGGGTTAAATGTATTCAATGTTTTGTTTTTTAATAGAAATGTGGTTTGCATTTTCTCAAGCAGTTCATTGATCTAGCAACCTTCATTCATGTGCACTCTTTTACATTATTTGTAAAAAAAAGACTGCTGATATTTCTTTTTTTGTAGCTGAGAATGGTTTTGTGAAAGCATTCATGAGCATTATCATTATTATAAAAAAAAAAAAAAAAAGAAATCTGTACAAATGAATCTTAATGTCTCGTAATCATGCAGATTGGGATTGTTGGGAGGACAGGAGCTGGGAAGTCATCCCTGGCTTTGGGAATTTTTCGTATTCTTGAGGCAGCTAAAGGACGAATCTTGATTGATGGTATTAACATCGCTCAGATAGGCCTCCATGATCTCCGCTCCAGAATCACCATCATTCCTCAGGTCAGTGTATCTTTACTCCTGTACATCTACAGTTAAGTCCAAGAGGCCTTCATCACCTGATGTAGTGGGCCTCAGTCTAAAATAAATCAACTTATTTTATTTTCAAAGTGTTTGACGGTGAGGCAGTATGTTACAGTTTCAGCAGCAGAGTGAGCATCAATAATGTTTTTGTTTGAAGACACTTTTAATTGTCTGGACCAATGCTGTTCTCTTCCAGGACCCTATTTTATTTTCAGGTTCCCTGAGGATGAACCTGGATCCTTTTGATTCCTGTTCAGAGGAGGATCTGTGGAAAGTTCTGGAGTTGGCTCATCTCAGCAGCTTTGTGTCTTCACTGCCACACAAACTGGAGCATCACTGCAGCGAGGGAGGAGAGAACCTCAGGTAGATCCTTGCTTCACCTGAGACTCACAGAGCAGCAGAGATGTTTTCATTGTGATGATTGAAAAAGCGTCCACACCAGAGTATGATGAAATGAGCTTCATCAGATTCTCATGTCATAGATGTAATGTGCTTTATTTAAATTCTCCATCAGTTTATGCCTGAAACTGTTTCTGTGCAGTCTGGGTCAGAGGCAGCTTCTGTGTCTGGCCCGAGCTCTCCTTAGGAAAACCAGAATCCTGGTTTTGGATGAAGCCACAGCAGCTGTGGACCTGAAGACGGACCAGCTGATCCAGTCTACTATTCGCACACAGTTCAAGGACTGCACTGTCCTTACCATTGCCCATCGTCTCAACACTATCATGGATTACAGCAGGTAGGTTCTCAACATTTTTGATCAACGCTTTGGAACATCTCCATCCAAGGGTCATACACGTCTGTTTCTCCCTCCTGAAGGTCATCCTGATGGTCAGGGGTTCCATTTTTGAATTTTTAGTAGATTTTATGACATGTTTTTCTCCTAATGTTCATTATGTTGGGATGACGTCTTCGAGTCTTCTTCTCCCCCTTTGCTCAGCACCATTGTCATGGACAGAGGCTCTTTTGTTTCTTGAACACTTCTGACCATATTTGTGTTTTGCTTCTCCTCAGGGTCATCGTCATGGACAGAGGCTCTGTTGCAGAGATGGACTCTCCTTCTCAGCTACTTCACCTCCACGGACACTTTTATCAAATGTGTGCTGAGGCAGGCCTAGTGTGATGTTTATTTAAAAGGAACATAAAGACCTTATCAGAGTGTCATTGTCACATTTGTTTTTTTCCCAGAGACCCTTCAGACTTTCATAATGACGCTTTGTGTCCTGGAGGTTTTTCTGTGCCACTTTCAGAGACGTTGATGTAGATCTGCAACCACATTGTCCACATGATTATAGTTGTCTAGGTTCAACTGAATTGTAATTAGTCTGACAAATTTTTGTATGTACTTGAAAACATAAAAGATGTAATTTCATAAAAAATAAAACACTGCGTCTCTCTGTCTCTCTGCCTACAATTACTGCACAGCATGTTTGTAAAGTTTGACAGCAGGTCCTTAGTGTTGTTGAAGAGTGATCATGTTGCTTAAAGATAGGTATAGGGGCTAAGTACCACTCTGTGAAATTTCAGGGTTCCACTTTCATCTTGTCCAATCGAAATGGGACAAGTGATTCCTGTAATTGTGGGCCCACCTGAGCATGCTGGTGAAGTCCCTTTTTGGATTGGAGCAAATCATCATGGGTAAAACTACAAGCATTGTGCAGGAATGGCTCATTTTTGGAGATAGGGCTCTGAAACTTTGGCTATCCCCCAATTATGGGCCCTGGCTTTCCAACGGTACCACCCTCGAGTCTCTGCGACTTCTGGTTCCAAAGTTATGGCCAAATCAAAATCCCCATAGAAACAAATGGGAAGAGTGAAAATGTCTCCATTGTGCAGGATCTAGGGCTTTGAAATGGATACAATGTTCATTCAGAAATGGATATAATGTTCAGAATGTTCAGGGTAGGAAAGACTCTGTCGATCTCTCCTCCCACCTCGTCCGACGACTTGGTTGAACGGGGTGAGTCAAAGGCAATGCACTGGCCAACGCACAACGGTATTGCTCTCTGATCATGCTGTGTTAGATTACTTTCGTTATTTATCTTTGTCCCTATAGACTTAATTTTCATGGGTTTTGGTCCAGCCGATATCCTTTTTGGAGTGAAGTGATGATCAGGTTGTTTTTGGACCATTCTCGGGTTGAGCAGTATTTAGTACATTAAGATTAGTTGGAGGGTAAGAGAAATTGGGTTGAGATTTAGGATAGATAATGAGAGTGTTAGGTAGACTAAGGTTAGGTGGTCAGTTAGGGGTTTGGGTAAGAACCTGTATCCCTTTTAGAGGGAACAGGAGTGCACTCTCACTAAGTCCTGGTCCAACAGCACCTTCTTTAAAATTTTGGCTTCATGTGACCTGTTTGTCTTCTGTTGTTTTTTAGTTTGTGACTTGTTTGTCTTACTTTTTGTCTTCCTGTGACCTGTTTGTTTGTTATTGTGACTTGTTTGTCTTCTGTTGTCTTTTTCAGGTGTGACTTGTTTGTCTTATTTGTTACTTTTCTGTGACTTGTCTTTTGTTCTTATGACTTATTTATCTTTGTTCGTGTGACTTGTTTGCCTTTGTTCTTGTGACTTGTTTGTCTTTTACTTTGTTCTTGTGTGACCTGTTTGTCTTTGTTGTGTGACTTGTTTGTCCTTATGTTGTGCCCACCATATTTGGTGGGCGTTCAAAAAATTATCCAGCTAGGACTTGTAAAACATTCTTAACTTTTCCTCTTTCTTGGTCTTTTCTTAGCTTTCACTCTTGTTTTTTGTTTAGCTTTTCTTAGCTTTTGTTTGGGTTCTTTTCTTCGCTTTCTTGCGTTTGTTTATCCCTTTGTTTATACTCAAGACTCTTTCGCAACGTTTCGGTCTTTCTTGACCTTCATCAGGCGGGTCTTGAGTTATCTTTGCTTTTCTGAGCTTTATTTCTTGCTTTTCTTAGCTTTATTCTTTGTTTCTTTACTTTTTCTGCTTTCTTAGCTTTTTCTTTGTCTTTGCTGCATTCTTTGCTTTTCTTTGCTTTATTCTTTGCTTTCTTTAGCTTTTTCTTATGGCACCCCCTTTATCTTCATTCCTTTTTCCTTTCTTCCTGTTTCTGGCCCGCTTTCCTTTCTTGTTTTCCTTTCGCTGGTTTCTTCTCAACTGAGGCTTCTCAAAAACGTCTCTTGGTTTTATACATAAGTTGGCGGGGCTTAGATAGAATTAGTTTAGATTTGCCGAATTTAGCTTTTTCCTCCCAGGGTTAGGTTAGGAAACTTTGCAGTGACAACCCCCGGTTCATCCATCGACTGGCCGGTTGAGTAGGTATGTCAAGGGCTTGCACGGGCCGGCGCGTATTGTCTATCCATGGTTCCTTGTCAATAACCTTATCCCTCTTTGAAAATAGATAAGACAGGGGTGAGAGGGAGGGAGAGAAAGGAGTGTGGGTAGAAAGAGGTGTGTGTGTGTGAGTGTGTGTGTGTGTGTGAGTGTGTGTGTGAGTGTGTGTGTGTGTGTTCGGGGGGGGGTTATCTAGGGTTAGGTTTAGGGCTAGGGCTGGGGTTATTAACTAAATTTAGGGTTAGGAATTAGGGTTAGGTTGAGAAAAGGTTAGATGCTGCCTGGAAGGCAGCATCTGTGCACGGGCACAAGCATTCTATTAGGTTAGCTTTTTTTCTCCAATCGGGTGGCTCTTAAGCTTGGATTATAGCTGACTCTGCTGGGTGACCCTCCAAATCACAGTCCCTGAGGTGAATTTGGTTCTTTTTATATTTTCTCAGGAGACTGTATGAACAAAAAAAACCTCATCCAAAAAATTAAAATAATACAGGTAAGGTTAACAACAAAGAAAGGGGACCAAAATAAACAAAATGCATCTAAAAATTATGAAGTAGGAGAATTAATAAGATAGATCACAATAATCTGAGTGGCAGCCCTTTTAGATATTGGAATTGGGTTTGAGGAAAATTATAAGATGGCCTGAAGCCAAAACAAGTGGGGAATATATGAATGAAATGTTTTTATTTTACATCAGAATTTTGGGTCTGGAAGAGGGAGTCCAATGTTTGTTATTCAGAGAGGTGTAAACATGAGTTATGAAATAAAGAAGGCACAAAAACGGGAGCAGGGGACCTCAAGAGTTCTGCTGTTGGAAATTTATTAATATTTTTATGTGTTTTTTAGCCGAATTCAACAGTCAACTTCAGGGAGGAAGGAAGAATGGAGGCCCCCAAGGCTTCGGGGGAAAAAAGTCCCAGAAACTTCTTGTCAGGTAGGCAGGAGTAGACTCCGGTTACCTAGTTGCTAGGGGCGGGAAAGAGGAGAAATTACATTCAAAGAAGATTTTTATTAGCCTGCAGTTCTCACAACAGACTGAAGTAGAACAGAGCATCCCTGGTTCGGTTGAGGCAATTATCAGGATGTTTATTCAGGTGTCCACTGTCTGGTTAGGGTCAGGCATAAGTCCCCAGAATAGGTTCGGATTAGGCACGCCCTCCCTAAATGGGTTAGGTTCAGGCCAGAAGAACAGTGACCTTAGGGTTAGGGTTTTAGAGCTCAGGGTAGGGTTAGGGTTAGGGTTAGGGTTAGGGTAGGGTTAGGGGGTAGGGTTAGGGTTAGGGTTAGGGTTAGGGTTAGGGTAGGGTAGGGTTAGGGTTAGGTTGTGGGATAGGAACCTGGGATCCACTAGGGACCCAGGAGATGCACGGGCCTAGGACAGTGGGGTCCTGACAGCCCATTACTAAAATTAGTTTTAGTTATGTATATATATATTTTTTTGTTTTGTTTTGTTTGTGGTCCGCCATAAGTGGGCCTTGAAAATTGGTGAACTTCACCTAGTTGGACCTGTCTTTGTCTGTGTCGTTTGCCGTTTTGTCTTTCTGTTTCTTTTCGGGTAACCGTGACGTCCATTTGTCTTTTCTTTGTCTTGTCTTCACTCTTTGTCTTTTCTCTCCCTCTTTCTTGAGTTTCGGCTGCAGGATTCGTTCGCGACGTTTCGACTTTACTGGGTCTTCATCAGGCGGTCCTGAGCCTTTTCTGTTTCTTTATTTCTTTGTCTTTATCTTTGTCTTCTTGCTTCTTTGTTCCCCCTTTGTTACTTCTTTGTTTTATGGCACCCCCTTGGCTTTTCTGTCTTTGCTTGTTCTTCTCTTTGTTGCTTTTCTAGCTTTCTGTCACTTTCTGCCCTTACTTTCTTGTGCTTTTCCTTTTAACTGGCCCGCGTCCGTTGTCCAACTAACTGAGCTTTGTACCTTGTGCTGATTATATATCGAGTGGGAGGGGCTTAATTTAGTATTTGGGTTTCTAATTGTGTCCTGGGATTAGGTTTACTTATTTGGGTTTTGAATTTACTTATATTTAGTATAAATAGATTAGAGTTAGGGTTTAATATTAACTTAGTTTAGTTTAATTAAATACTATTGGGGTTTTAATTATATTTAGTTTAACTTAGTTTAGTTTAAATCAAATATGTTGGGGTTTAGTATAAACTTAGTTTAGTATATTTGGGTTTTAGGGTTAACTGGGTTTAGTTTATCATTATATTTAGTTTTTAACTTAGTTTAGTTTAAATCAATTGTGTTGGGGTTTAGTATTAACGTAGTTTAGTTTAATATTAGGGTTGGGTTTTCATTTAACTTAGTTTAGTTTAAGTAGTCCAAATTGTCTTTAATGTCCCTGGGGTAGGTTTAGGGTTAAGAACTTGGGGTAGGGTTATAATTAGTTTAGTTTAATATTAGGGTTGGGCTTTTCATTTAACTTAGTTTAGTTTAAGTAGTGCAAATTGTCTTTAATGTCCCTGGGGTAGGTTTAGGGTTAAGAACTTGGGGTAGGGTTATAATTAACTGTCCCAGAACTAGGGTTAGGATTAGGGTTCCTCAACTTAGGGTTAGGGAAGGCTGCCAGGTCCCCACAGCCTGGCACTGGCCGGTTAGGTTGTGGGATAGGAACCTGGGATCCACTAGGGACCCAGGAGATGCAGACCTAGGACAGTGGGGTCCTGACAGCCCATTACTAAAATTAGTTTTAGTTATGTATATATATAGTTTTTTTGTTTTGTTTTGTTTGTGGTCCGCCATAAGTGGGCCTTGAAAATTGGTGAACTTCACCTAGTTGGACCTGTCTTTGTCTGTGTCGTTTGCCGTTTTGTCTTTCTGTTTCTTTTCGGGTAACCGTGACGTCCATTTGTCTTTTCTTTGTCTTGTCTTCACTCTTTGTCTTTTCTCTCCCTCTTTCTTGAGTTTCGCTGCAGGATTAGATTCGCGGACGTTTACTTTACTGGGTCTTCATCAGGCGGTCCTGAGCCTTTTCTGTTTCTTTATTTCTTTGTCTTTATCTTTGTCTTCTTGTTTCTTTGTTCCCCCTTTGTTACTTCTTTGTTTTATGGCACCCCCTTGGCTTTTCTGTCTTTGCTTGTTCTTCTCTTTGTTGCTTTTCTAGCTTTCTGTCACTTTCTGCCCTTACTTTCTTGTGCTTTTCCTTTTAACTGGCCCGCGTCCGTTGTCCAACTAACTGAGCTTTGTACCTTGTGCTGATTATATATCGAGTGGGAGGGGCTTAATTTAGTATTTGGGTTTCTAATTGTGTCCTGGGATTAGGTTTACTTATTTGGGTTTTGAATTTACTTATATTTAGTATAAATAGATTAGAGTTAGGGTTTAATATTAACTTAGTTTAGTTTAATTAAATACTATTGGGGTTTTAATTATATTTAGTTTAACTTAGTTTAGTTTAAATCAAATATGTTGGGGTTTAGTATAAACTTAGTTTAGTATATTTGGGTTTTAGGGTTAACTGGGTTTAGTTTATCATTATATTTAGTTTTTAACTTAGTTTAGTTTAAATCAATTGTGTTGGGGTTTAGTATTAACTTAGTTTAGTTTAATATTAGGGTTGGGTTTTCCTTTAACTTAGTTTAGTTTAAGTAGTCCAAATTGTCTTTAATGTCCCTGGGGTAGGTTTAGGGTTAAGAACTTGGGGTAGGGTTATAATTAGTTTAGTTTAATATTAGGGTTGGGCTTTTCATTTAACTTAGTTTAGTTTAAGTAGTCCAAATTGTCCTTAATGTCCCTGGGGTAGGTTTAGGGTTAAGAACTTGGGGTAGGGTTATAATTAACTGTCCCAGAACTAGGGTTAGGATTAGGGTTCCTCAACTTAGGGTTAGGGAAGGCTGCCAGGTCCCCACAGCCTGGCACTGGCCGGTTAGGTTGTGGGATAGGAACCTGGGATCCACTAGGGACCCAGGAGATGCACGGGCCTAGGACAGTGGGGTCCTGACAGCCCATTACTAAAATTAGTTTTAGTTATGTATATATATATTTTTTTGTTTTGTTTTGTTTGTGGTCCGCCATAAGTGGGCCTTGAAAATTGGTGAACTTCACCTAGTTGGACCTGTCTTTGTCTGTGTCGTTTGCCGTTTTGTCTTTCTGTTTCTTTTCGGGTAACCGTGACGTCCATTTGTCTTTTCTTTGTCTTGTCTTCACTCTTTGTCTTTTCTCTCCCTCTTTCTTGAGTTTCGGCTGCAGGATTCGTTCGCGACGTTTCGACTTTACTGGGTCTTCATCAGGCGGTCCTGAGCCTTTTCTGTTTCTTTATTTCTTTGTCTTTATCTTTGTCTTCTTGTTTCTTTGTTCCCCCTTTGTTACTTCTTTGTTTTATGGCACCCCCTTGGCTTTTCTGTCTTTGCTTGTTCTTCTCTTTGTTGCTTTTCTAGCTTTCTGTCACTTTCTGCCCTTACTTTCTTGTGCTTTTCCTTTTAACTGGCCCGCGTCCGTTGTCCAACTAACTGAGCTTTGTACCTTGTGCTGATTATATATCGAGTGGGAGGGGCTTAATTTAGTATTTGGGTTTCTAATTGTGTCCTGGGATTAGGTTTACTTATTTGGGTTTTGAATTTACTTATATTTAGTATAAATAGATTAGAGTTAGGGTTTAATATTAACTTAGTTTAGTTTAATTAAATACTATTGGGGTTTTAATTATATTTAGTTTAACTTAGTTTAGTTTAAATCAAATATGTTGGGGTTTAGTATAAACTTAGTTTAGTATATTTGGGTTTTAGGGTTAACTGGGTTTAGTTTATCATTATATTTAGTTTTTAACTTAGTTTAGTTTAAATCAATTGTGTTGGGGTTTAGTATTAACGTAGTTTAGTTTAATATTAGGGTTGGGTTTTCATTTAACTTAGTTTAGTTTAAGTAGTCCAAATTGTCTTTAATGTCCCTGGGGTAGGTTTAGGGTTAAGAACTTGGGGTAGGGTTATAATTAGTTTAGTTTAATATTAGGGTTGGGCTTTTCATTTAACTTAGTTTAGTTTAAGTAGTGCAAATTGTCTTTAATGTCCCTGGGGTAGGTTTAGGGTTAAGAACTTGGGGTAGGGTTATAATTAACTGTCCCAGAACTAGGGTTAGGATTAGGGTTCCTCAACTTAGGGTTAGGGAAGGCTGCCAGGTCCCCACAACCTGGCACTGGCCGGTTAGGTTTTGGGTTAGGAACCTGGGTCCGCTAAGGATCAGGGGGTTAGGGTTAGGGTTAGGGTAGGGTAGGGTTAGGTTAGGGTTAGCGAACCTGGATCCACTAGGGATCCAGGTAAGTGAACCTGGATCCACTAGGGATCCAGGAGAATGCACGGGCCATACATAATGGGCTTGGCCCGACAGCCCAGACATTATTTTGTTTTATATTTTTTGTTTTTGGTTTATGGTCCATCGATTGATGGGCCGAAAAAATTAGTTGTTCCCCAACTGCATTGGCTTTGCTTTCTGTCTTCCTTCCTACCCTCTTTCCTTTCTTTTCTTTCCTTTGAACTTTCCCTTGCTTTCTTTCCCTTAGCTTTGACTTTCCTTTGTTTCTCTCTTGTGCTTTTCTTAGCTTTCTTCCGTGGCTCAAGAATTATTGCGCAACGTTTCGACTTTACTTTGTCTTCCTCAGGCGATTCTTGAGCCTTCTTTTTTTCATGCTCTTTTTGGCTGCTTCTCTATTTGGGCTAGCTCTTTTTTGGCTGCTTCTGTATATTCTTTGTTTCTTTATTCTTTGTTTCTTTGTTCTTTGTTTATTCATTCTTTGTATTGGCACCCCTTGGTCTTTACTGTCAACTTCTTTTCCTTTCTTGGCTTTTTTCTTTCTTTGCTTTCTCTTAGCTTTTCTCTTTCTTTTCCCTTTCCTGCTGTCCTTGTCTCCTTAGCTTCTTCCTCTGCAGTTGCTTTGCTTTGTCTGAGCTTTGAGTTTGGTGTCAGGAATATATAGTGGGTGGGCGGGGCCTATAGTGTAGTTGTATTAAGTTTAGTTTACTTGGGTTTGCTTAGTTTTAGCTTTAGTATAGGATTTTAATCAAAGGTAGGGTTAGCTTAGGTTTCCACTGGGGTAGGGTTAGGGCTAGGGTTGGGGTTGGGGTTATACTTAGTTTAGTTTTAGTTTACCCAGGGTTAGGGTTAGGAATTGTAGGGGTCCCTGACTAGGGCTTGAAGGGCTGCCGGAGCCCAAGAGCAGGCACTGGCCGGTTAGGTTGGTTAGCGAACCTGGATCCACTAGGGATCCAGGTAAGTGAACCTGGATCACTAGGGATCCAGGAGAATGCACGGCCATACATAATGGGCTTGGCCCGACAGCCCAGACATTATTTTTGTTTTATATTTTTTGTTTTTGGTTTATGGTCCATCGATTGATGGGCCGAAAAATTAGTTGTTCAACTGCATTGGCTTTGCTTTCTGTCTTCCTTCCTACCCTCTTTCCTTTCTTTTCTTTCCTTTGAACTTTCCTTGCTTTCTTTCCCTTAGCTTTGACTTTCCTTTGTTTCTCTCTTGTGCTTTTCTTAGCTTTCTTCCGTGGCTCAAGAATTATTGCATAGCGTTTCGACTTTACTTTGTCTTCCTCAGGCGATTCTTGAGCCTTCTTTTTTGCTCTTTTTGGCTGCTTCTCTATTTGGGCTAGCTCTTTTTGGCTGCTTCTGTATATTCTTTGTTTCTTTATTCTTTGTTTCTTTGTTCTTTGTTTATTCATTCTTTGTATTGGCACCTTGGTCTTTACTGTCAACTTCTTTTCCTTTCTTGGCTTTTCTCTTTCTTTGCTTTCTCTTAGCTTTTCTCTTTCTTTTCCCTTTCCTGCTGTGCTTGTCTCCTTAGCTTCTTCCTCTGCAGTTGGTTTGCTTTGTCTGGGCTTTGAGTTTGGTGTCAGGAATATATAGTGGGTGGGCGGGGCCTATAGTGTAGTTGTATTAAGTTTAGTTTACTTGGGTTTGCTTAGTTTTAGCTTTAGTATAGGGATTTTAATCAAAGGTAGGGTTAGCTTAGGGTTTCCACTGGGGGTAGGGTTAGGGCTAGGGTTGGGGTTGGGGTTATACTTAGTTTAGTTTTAGTTTACCCAGGGTTAGGGTTAGGAATTGTAGGGGTCCCTGGCTAGGGCTTGAAGGGCTGCGGAGCCCAAGAGCAGGCACTGGCCGGTTAGGTTTACATTAGCGAACTTGGGTGCACTAGGGATCCAGGTAAGTGAACCTGGATCCACTAGGGATCCAGGAGAATGCACGGCCATACATAATGGGCTTGGCCCGACAGCCCAGACATTATTTTTGTTTTATTTTTTGTTTTTGGTTTATGGTCCATCGATTGATGGGCCGAAAAAATTAGTTGTTCCCCAACTGCATTGGCTTTGCTTTCTGTCTTCCTTCCTACCCTCTTTCCTTTCTTTTCTTTCCTTTGAACTTTCCCTTGCTTTCTTTCCCTTAGCTTTGACTTTCCTTTGTTTCTCTCTTGTGCTTTTCTTAGCTTTCTTCCGTGGCTCAAGAATTATTGCGCAACGTTTCGACTTTACTTTGTCTTCCTCAGGCGATTCTTGAGCCTTCTTTTTGCATGCTCTTTTTGGCTGCTTCTCTATTTGGGCTAGCTCTTTTTGGCTGCTTCTGTATATTCTTTGTTTCTTTATTCTTTGTTTCTTTGTTCTTTGTTTATTCATTCTTTGTATTGGCACCCCCTTGGTCTTTACTGTCAACTTCTTTTCCTTTCTTGGCTTTTCTCTTTCTTTTGCTTTCTCTTAGCTTTCTCTTTCTTTTTCCCTTTCCTGCTGTCCTTGTCTCCTTAGCTTCTTCCTCTGCAGTTGCTTTGCTTTGTCTGAGCTTTGAGTTTGGTGTCAGGAATATATAGTGGGTGGGCGGGGCCTATAGTGTAGTTGTATTAAGTTTAGTTTACTTGGGTTTGCTTAGTTTTAGCTTTAGTATAGGGATTTTAATCAAAGGTAGGGTTAGCTTAGGGTTTCCACTGGGGTAGGGTTAGGCTAGGGTTGGGGTTGGGGTTATACTTAGTTTAGTTTTAGTTTACCCAGGGTTAGGGTTAGGAATTGTAGGGGTCCCTGACTAGGGCTTGAAGGGCTGCGGGCCCAAGAGCAGGCACTGGCCGGTTAGGTTAGGGTTAGCGAACCTGGATCCACTAGGGATCCAGGTAAGTGAACCTGGATCCACTAGGGATCCAGGAGAATGCACGGGCCATACATAATGGGCTTGGCCCGACAGCCCAGACATTATTTTGTTTTTTATTTTTTGTTTTTGGTTTATGGTCCATCAATTGATGGGCCGAAAAAATTAGTTGTTCCCCAACTGCATTGGCTTTGCTTTCTGTCTTCCTTCCTACCCTCTTTCCTTTCTTTTCTTTCCTTTGAACTTTCCCTTGCTTTCTTTCCCTTAGCTTTGACTTTCCTTTGTTTCTCTCTTGTGCTTTTCTTAGCTTTCTTCCGTGGCTCAAGAATTATTGCGCAACGTTTCGACTTTACTTTGTCTTCTTCAGGCGATTCTTGAGCCTTCTTTTTGCATGCTCTTTTTGGCTGCTTCTCTTTTTGGGCTAGCTCTTTTTGGCTGCTTCTGTATATTCTTTGTTTCTTTATTCTTTGTTTCTTTGTTCTTTGTTTATTCATTCTTTGTATTGGCACCCCCTTGGTCTTTACTGTCAACTTCTTTTCCTTTCTTGGCTTGTCTCTTTCTTTGCTTTCTCTTAGCTTTTCTCTTTCTTTTCCCTTTCCATGCTGTCCTTGTCTCCTTAGCTTCTTCCTCTGCAGTTGCTTTGCTTTGTCTGAGCTTTGAGTTTGGTGTCAGGGAATATATAGTGGGTGGGCGGGGCCTATAGTGTAGTTGTATTAAGTTTAGTTTACTTGGGTTTGCTTAGTTTTAGCTTTAGTATAGGGATTTTAATCAAAGGTAGGGTTAGCTTAGGGTTTCCACTGGGGGTAGGGTTAGGGCTAGGGTTGGGGTTGGGGTTATACTTAGTTTAGTTTTAGTTTACCCAGGGTTAGGGTTAGGAATTGTAGGGGTCCCTGACTAGGGCTTGAAGGGCTGCCGGAGCCCAAGAGCAGGCACTGGCCGGTTAGGTTAGGGTTAGCGAACCTGGATCCACTAGGGATCCAGGTAAGTGAACCTGGATCCACTAGGGATCCAGGAGAATGCACGGGCCATACATAATGGGCTTGGCCCGACAGCCCAGACATTATTTTGTTTTATATTTTTTGTTTTTGGTTTATGGTCCATCGATTGATGGGCCGAAAAAATTAGTTGTTCCCCAACTGCATTGGCTTTGCTTTCTGTCTTCCTTCCTACCCTCTTTCCTTTCTTTTCTTTCCTTTGAACTTTCCCTTGCTTTCTTTCCCTTAGCTTTGACTTTCCTTTGTTTCTCTCTTGTGCTTTTCTTAGCTTTCTTCCGTGGCTCAAGAATTATTGCGCAACGTTTCGACTTTACTTTGTCTTCCTCAGGCGATTCTTGAGCCTTCTTTTTGCATGCTCTTTTTGGCTGCTTCTCTATTTGGGCTAGCTCTTTTTGGCTGCTTCTGTATATTCTTTGTTTCTTTATTCTTTGTTTCTTTGTTCTTTGTTTATTCATTCTTTGTATTGGCACCCCCTTGGTCTTTACTGTCAACTTCTTTTCCTTTCTTGGCTTTTCTCTTTCTTTGCTTTCTCTTAGCTTTTCTCTTTCTTTTCCCTTTCCTGCTGTCCTTGTCTCCTTAGCTTCTTCCTCTGCAGTTGCTTTGCTTTGTCTGAGCTTTGAGTTTGGTGTCAGGGAATATATAGTGGGTGGGCGGGGCCTATAGTGTAGTTGTATTAAGTTTAGTTTACTTGGGTTTGCTTAGTTTTAGCTTTAGTATAGGGATTTTAATCAAAGGTAGGGTTAGCTTAGGGTTTCCACTGGGGGTAGGGTTAGGGCTAGGGTTGGGGTTGGGGTTATACTTAGTTTAGTTTTAGTTTACCCAGGGTTAGGGTTAGGGAATTGTAGGGGTCCTGACTAGGGCTTGAAGGGCTGCCGGAGCCCAAGAGCAGGCACTGGCCGGTTAGGTTAGGGTTAGCGAACCTGGATCCACTAGGGATCCAGGTAAGTGAACCTGGATCCACTAGGGATCCAGGAGAATGCACGGGCCATACATAATGGGCTTGGCCCGACAGCCCAGACATTATTTTGTTTTATATTTTTTGTTTTTGGTTTATGGTCCATCGATTGATGGGCCGAAAAAATTAGTTGTTCCCCAACTGCATTGGCTTTGCTTTCTGTCTTCCTTCCTACCCTCTTTCCTTTCTTTTCTTTCCTTTGAACTTTCCTTGCTTTCTTTCCCTTAGCTTTGACTTTCCTTTGTTTCTCTCTTGTGCTTTTCTTAGCTTTCTTCCGTGGCTCAAGAATTATTGCGCAACGTTTCGACTTTACTTTGTCTTCCTCAGGCGATTCTTGAGCCTTCTTTTTGCATGCTCTTTTGGCTGCTTCTCTATTTGGGCTAGCTCTTTTTGGCTGCTTCTGTATATTCTTTGTTTCTTTATTCTTTGTTTCTTTGTTCTTTGTTTATTCATTCTTTGTATTGGCACCCCCTTGGTCTTTACTGTCAACTTCTTTTCCTTTCTTGGCTTTTCTCTTTCTTTGCTTTCTCTTAGCTTTTCTCTTTCTTTTCCCTTTCCTGCTGTCCTTGTCTCCTTAGCTTCTTCCTCTGCAGTTGCTTTGCTTTGTCTGAGCTTTGAGTTTGGTGTCAGGGAATATATAGTGGGTGGGCGGGGCCTATAGTGTAGTTGTATTAAGTTTAGTTTACTTGGGTTTGCTTAGTTTTAGCTTTAGTATAGGGATTTTAATCAAAGGTAGGGTTAGCTTAGGGTTTCCACTGGGGGTAGGGTTAGGGCTAGGGTTGGGGTTGGGGTTATACTTAGTTTAGTTTTAGTTTACCCAGGGTTAGGGTTAGGAATTGTAGGGGTCCCTGACTAGGGCTTGAAGGGCTGCCGGAGCCCAAGAGCAGGCACTGGCCGGTTAGGTTAGGGTTAGCGAACCTGGATCCACTAGGGATCCAGGTAAGTGAACCTGGATCCACTAGGGATCCAGGAGAATGCACGGGCCATACATAATGGGCTTGGCCCGACAGCCCAGACATTATTTTGTTTTATATTTTTTGTTTTTGGTTTATGGTCCATCGATTGATGGGCCGAAAAAATTAGTTGTTCCCCAACTGCATTGGCTTTGCTTTCTGTCTTCCTTCCTACCCTCTTTCCTTTCTTTTCTTTCCTTTGAACTTTCCCTTGCTTTCTTTCCCTTAGCTTTGACTTTCCTTTGTTTCTCTCTTGTGCTTTTCTTAGCTTTCTTCCGTGGCTCAAGAATTATTGCATAGCGTTTCGACTTTACTTTGTCTTCCTCAGGCGATTCTTGAGCCTTCTTTTTTCATGCTCTTTTGGCTGCTTCTCTATTTGGGCTAGCTCTTTTTGGCTGCTTCTGTATATTCTTTGTTTCTTTATTCTTTGTTTCTTTGTTCTTTGTTTATTCATTCTTTGTATTGGCACTTGGTCTTTACTGTCAACTTCTTTTCCTTTCTTGGCTTTTCTCTTTCTTTGCTTTCTCTTAGCTTTTCTCTTTCTTTTCCCTTTCCTGCTGTCCTTGTCTCCTTAGCTTCTTCCTCTGCAGTTGCTTTGCTTTGTCTGAGCTTTGAGTTTGGTGTCAGGGAATATATAGTGGGTGGGCGGGGCCTATAGTGTAGTTGTATTAAGTTTAGTTTACTTGGGTTTGTAGTTTTAGCTTTAGTATAGGGATTTTAATCAAAGGTAGGGTTAGCTTAGGGTTTCCACTGGGGGTAGGGTTAGGGCTAGGGTTGGGGTTGGGGTTATACTTAGTTTAGTTTTAGTTTACCCAGGGTTAGGGTTAGGAATTGTAGGGGTCCCTGACTAGGGCTTGAAGGGCTGCCGGAGCCCAAGAGCAGGCACTGGCGGTTAGGTTAGGGATAGCGAACCTGGATCCACTAGGGATCCAGGTAAGTGAACCTGGATCCACTAGGGATCCAGGAGAATGCACGGGCCATACATAATGGGCTTGGCCCGACAGCCCAGACATTATTTTGTTTTATATTTTTTGTTTTTGGTTTATGGTCCATCGATTGATGGGCCGAAAAAATTAGTTGTTCCCCAACTGCATTGGCTTTGCTTTCTGTCTTCCTTCCTACCCTCTTTCCTTTCTTTTCTTTCCTTTGAACTTTCCTTTGCTTTCTTTCCCTTAGCTTTGACTTTCCTTTGTTTCTCTCTTGTGCTTTTCTTAGCTTTCTTCCGTGGCTCAAGAATTATTGCGCAACGTTTCGACTTTACTTTGTCTTCCTCAGGCGATTCTTGAGCCTTCTTTTTGCATGCTCTTTTTGGCTGCTTCTCTATTTGGGCTAGCTCTTTTTGGCTGCTTCTGTATATTCTTTGTTTCTTTATTCTTTGTTTCTTTGTTCTTTATTTCTTCATTCTTTGTATTGGCACCCCCTTGGTCTTTACTGTCAACTTCTTTTCCTTTCTTGGCTTTTCTCTTTCTTTGCTTTCTCTTAGCTTTTCTCTTTCTTTTCCCTTTTCATGCTGTCCTTGTCTCCTTAGCTTCTTCCTCTGCAGTTGCTTTGCTTTGTCTGAGCTTTGAGTTTGGTGTCAGGGAATATATAGTGGAGTGGGCAGGGCCTATAGTGTAGTTGTATTAAGTTTAGTTTACTTGGGTTTGCTTAGTTTTAGCTTTAGTATAGGGATTTTAATCAAAGGTAGGGTTAGCTTAGGGTTTCCACTGGGGGTAGGGTTAGGGCTAGGGTTGGGGTTGGGGTTATACTTAGTTTAGTTTTAGTTTACCCAGGGTTAGGGTTAGGAATTGTAGGGGTCCCTGACTAGGGCTTGAAGGGCTGCCGGAGCCCAAGAGCAGGCACTGGCCGGTTAGGTTAGGGTTAGCGAACCTGGATCCACTAGGGATCCAGGTAAGTGAACCTGGATCCACTAGGGATCCAGGAGAATGCACGGGCCATACATAATGGGCTTGGCCCGACAGCCCAGACATTATTTTGTTTTATATTTTTGTTTTTGGTTTATGGTCCATCGATTGATGGGCCGAAAAAATTAGTTGTTCCCCAACTGCATTGGCTTTGCTTTCTGTCTTCCTTCCTACCCTCTTTCCTTTCTTTTCTTTCCTTTGAACTTTCCCTTGCTTTCTTTCCCTTAGCTTTGACTTTCCTTTGTTTCTCTCTTGTGCTTTTCTTAGCTTTCTTCCGTGGCTCAAGAATTATTGCGCAACGTTTCGACTTTACTTTGTCTTCCTCAGGCGATTCTTGAGCCTTCTTTTTGCATGCTCTTTTTGGCTGCTTCTCTATTTGGGCTAGCTCTTTTTGGCTGCTTCTGTATATTCTTTGTTTCTTTATTCTTTGTTTCTTTGTTCTTTGTTTATTCATTCTTTGTATTGGCACCCCCTTGGTCTTTACTGTCAACTTCTTTTCCTTTCTTGGCTTTTCTCTTTCTTTGCTTTCTCTTAGCTTTTCTCTTTCTTTTCCCTTTCCTGCTGTCCTTGTCTCCTTAGCTTCTTCCTCTGCAGTTGCTTTGCTTTGTCTGAGCTTTGAGTTTGGTGTCAGGGAATATATAGTGGGTGGGCGGGGCCTATAGTGTAGTTGTATTAAGTTTAGTTTACTTGGGTTTGCTTAGTTTTAGCTTTAGTATAGGGATTTTAATCAAAGGTAGGGTTAGCTTAGGGTTTCCACTGGGGGTAGGGTTAGGGCTAGGGTTGGGGTTGGGGTTATACTTAGTTTAGTTTTAGTTTACCCAGGGTTAGGGTTAGGAATTGTAGGGGTCCCTGACTAGGGCTTGAAGGGCTGCCGGAGCCCAAGAGCAGGCACTGGCCGGTTAGGTTAGGGTTAGCGAACCTGGATCCACTAGGGATCCAGGTAAGTGAACCTGGATCCACTAGGGATCCAGGAGAATGCACGGGCCATACATAATGGGCTTGGCCCGACAGCCCAGACATTATTTTGTTTTATATTTTTTGTTTTTGGTTTATGGTCCATCGATTGATGGGCCGAAAAAATTAGTTGTTCCCCAACTGCATTGGCTTTGCTTTCTGTCTTCCTTCCTACCCTCTTTCCTTTCTTTTCTTTCCTTTGAACTTTCCCTTGCTTTCTTTCCCTTAGCTTTGACTTTCCTTTGTTTCTCTCTTGTGCTTTTCTTAGCTTTCTTCCGTGGCTCAAGAATTATTGCGCAACGTTTCGACTTTACTTTGTCTTCCTCAGGCGATTCTTGAGCCTTCTTTTTGCATGCTCTTTTTGGCTGCTTCTCTATTTGGGCTAGCTCTTTTTGGCTGCTTCTGTATATTCTTTGTTTCTTTATTCTTTGTTTCTTTGTTCTTTGTTTATTCATTCTTTGTATTGGCACCCCCTTGGTCTTTACTGTCAACTTCTTTTCCTTTCTTGGCTTTTCTCTTTCTTTGCTTTCTCTTAGCTTTTCTCTTTCTTTTCCCTTTCCTGCTGTCCTTGTCTCCTTAGCTTCTTCCTCTCCAGTTGCCTTGCTTTGTCTGAGCTTTGCGTTTGGTGTCAGGGAAATATATAGTGGGTGGGCGGGGCCTATAGTGTAGTTGTATTAAGTTTAGTTTACTTGGGTTTGCTTAGTTTTAGCTTTAGTATAGGGATTTTAATCAAAGGTAGGGTTAGCTTAGGGTTTCCACTGGGGGTAGGGTTAGGGCTAGGGTTGGGGTTGGGGTTATACTTAGTTTAGTTTTAGTTTACCCAGGGTTAGGGTTAGGAATTGTAGGGGTCCCTGACTAGGGCTTGAAGGGCTGCCGGAGCCCAAGAGCAGGCACTGGCGGTTAGGTTAGGGTTAGCGAACCTGGATCCACTAGGGATCCAGGTAAGTGAACCTGGATCCACTAGGGATCCAGGAGAATGCACGGCCATACATAATGGGCTTGGCCCGACAGCCCAGACATTATTTTGTTTTTTTATTTTTTGTTTTTGGTTTATGGTCCATCGATTGATGGGCCGAAAAAATTAGTTGTTCCCCAACTGCATTGGCTTTGCTTTCTGTCTTCCTTCCTACCCTCTTTCCTTTCTTTTCTTTCCTTTGAACTTTCCCTTGCTTTCTTTCCCTTAGCTTTGACTTTCCTTTGTTTCTCTCTTGTGCTTTTCTTAGCTTTCTTCCGTGGCTCAAGAATTATTGCGCAACGTTTCGACTTTACTTTGTCTTCCTCAGGCGATTCTTGAGCCTTCTTTTTGCATGCTCTTTTTGGCTGCTTCTCTATTTGGGCTAGCTCTTTTTGGCTGCTTCTGTATATTCTTTGTTTCTTTATTCTTTGTTTCTTTGTTCTTTGTTTATTCATTCTTTGTATTGCTTGGTCTTTACTGTCAACTTCTTTTCCTTTCTTGGCTTTTCTCTTTCTTTGCTTTCTCTTAGCTTTTCTCTTTCTTTTCCCTTTCCTGCTGTCCTTGTCTCCTTAGCTTCTTCCTCTGCAGTTGCTTTGCTTTGTCTGAGCTTTGAGTTTGGTGTCAGGGAATATATAGTGGGTGGGCGGGGCCTATAGTGTAGTTGTATTAAGTTTAGTTTACTTGGGTTTGCTTAGTTTTAGCTTTAGTATAGGGATTTTAATCAAAGGTAGGGTTAGCTTAGGGTTTCCACTGGGGGTAGGGTTAGGGCTAGGGTTGGGGTTGGGGTTATACTTAGTTTAGTTTTAGTTTACCCAGGGTTAGGGTTAGGAATTGTAGGGGTCCCTGACTAGGGCTTAGGGTTAGGGTTAGGGTTAGGGTTAGGGTTAGGGTTAGGGTAGGGTTAGGGGAAGGAAAAAGGGCCTGTCTCCTCCGAGGAGGGGCAGGATTGGCTCTGGCCCTCCAGCCGGAGGACCCATCCCTATTGGGGTAACGGCTGGGTTGCCGTCGTTGTTGTGGGCGCTGTTGTTGGCGCCTACGGCCTCGTTGGACCAAGGTCCAACCGAAGTCCGGTCCCATCATTGTGGGACAACGATATTTATCGTTTTTAAAATGTATATATTTTTTTGTATTTTTTTGTTTTGTGTATTTTTTTGTATTTTTTGTTTTATAAGAAAATGTAAAATTAAAATATAATTAAACTAAAAAGGAAAAACTTAAATTAGGCTTTAAATTTCAAAAAATGTAAAAAAATAATAAAGAAATGTAAACTAAAAAAGCCTTTTTGCTTTAAAAAGTAAAAAAATCCAAATAAAAACAAGTGCCCGACAACGTTTCGGCCTTTGATAGGCCTTCTTCAGGTCAAGGGCACTGAAAGAGCTAGCTGAATCAAATTAGCTGGAGAGCAAGTTCACTCGTCGATGGTCGGTGGTGAAATGAGCTCTTGGAATGGAGCTCTCCCTTATAAACCCTCTGTAAAAGTCCCCTTTCTGTTTTTGTCAAAGCATGCAATGTACAATTCCCTGTTTTAATTTAGCCCCTCCCCCTTTCCTCGAATTTAGTTAGGGTTTTTAGAAAAGAAAGGGTTGGGGTCTAGGGTTAGGGTTGGGGTTAAAATTAATGCTTAGAATTAAAATGTAAATTATATAAGATTAGGGTTAAGACATAAAATTAATGAGTTTAATTGTTTAATTAGGGGTTAGGGTTAGGGAGTAAAATTGGAGATTAACATTAGGGTTTAAGATTAACATAGTTCTAGGGTTAGGGTTAGGGCAAAGGAATGGGATAGGGTTAGGTTTAGGATAGTAGGACCAATTTATAATTTCTATAGGGTTAGGTTTAGGGCAAAGGATTGGGGTTAGGGTAGGGTTAGGGTTAGGGTTAGGGTTAGGATTAGGATATTAGGACTAATTTGTGATTTAGGGTAGGGTTAGGGTTAGGGCAAAGGATTTGGGTAAGGTTAACTATTTAAACTAGGATTATGATTAGGTTATAAGAATAATGGATTAGGATTTTAGTCAATATATATCTATGGGGTTGGGTAAAAGGGTAAATTACGATAACTGATATTTGAAATTAATATATATTGTTTTTTATTAGGATAACAATCCAAGGTTGCACATTTAGCACTCATCTTTTTGTATTAAGTCCAAATGGTTCCCTCGTCCCCAACATATATATCCAATGTCGTTCTACCTTCCTTCGCTCAAAATCTGTCCAAACAACATTCCTTTGCAATCCAGCTATTCTGACAGCGTCCAACCCATGGACCAAAAAGTGTCCAACTAAAGGTGTCTCCACTTCATTTTTGTGTCTAATATTGTATCTGTGGCGATACATACGCATGGACAATGATTGTTTAGTCTCCCCTACATATTTGATGCCACACTTGGCACAAAAAACAACATACACACAATTTGTGGAACGGGGATTAAAATTTTGATGAATCTGGACAATTGTCCTATTTTGAGCATTGCGTATGAACTGCAACTTACAAAATTGCGCCTGTAACAACTGAGGCCTTTGTACTTGTAAAGAGGGCAGTTTGGCCCTAACCAGGAGATCTTGAAGATTCCTATTTCTTCTGTAGGCCGAGATGACCTTTGAACTTTGTAAAATGGTTGAACGCTGAACAAAATCCTCAAAATTACGTTTGAACTTCCTGTTCAATACATTAGAAATTGTGGAAAATGTTGTAATCAATGGAAGCAAATTGTCATGATCCCTGTCTTTGGTGTTTAGAAAATTTCTCAAACAGTTTCTCAAAAGAGGTCTTGAATATCCTCTCCTACGAAGGACCCGAAATAAGGTCTTGACGGCCTCCAAAAAATGTTCTTTACGAGAACAAATCCTATGAAATCTAAGAATTTGGGATTTCACTATCCCTTTAAAAGTATGTTTGGGATGAAAACTATCTCCGTGCAACAAAAAAAAGAAGGAGTTGGATGGAAGCATGTGTGTCCACTGTTTTAAAATAAACTTTAGTGTCCACTCTATTTGTAATGTCAAAGTCATGTCCTTTAAAGACTTCTGTGTCCAAGAAAACAATGGACTGCCGATCGGATTCGACCTTCAACTGAATAGAGGGATCATGCGCATTTAAAATACCAACAAATTCCTGAAATTCTTCCATTGAACCAATCCAAACTCCCCATATATCATCTAGATACCTTAAATAAACCATTGGCTTGACAGGGCATTGACAAAAAACTTCCTCCTCCCAATTGGCCATAAAAATATTCGCATAGGCAGGCGCAAATTTTTTACCCATCGCCGTACCTTTAATTTGTAAATAAAATTTATCATTAAAAACAAAATCATTTCTGGTTAAATTTATTTCTAACAACTGTAATAACTCCTGATCAGGCCGTTTGGGGTCCGGATATCTGGCAAAAAACTTTTTTACTGCCTTGATGCCACTCGGAATGTCAATGTTTGTATATAAATTGTTGACATCCATCGAATCTGCAAACTTCTGACAATTTCCAGAAAATGGTACGTATCCTTTACATAGGCAGGATGTTTGACTGAAAGGGGATTTAAATAAAAGTCAAGAAACTCCGCTGTGTAGTAAGTCTCACTCTCACAGTCGGAGACAATCGGTCTCCCAGGAGGTACCTCAAAAGGAACAGTCCAACTTTTTGGATCCTTATGAACCTTGGGTAAGATATAAAACCTCCTCTGTCTCGGTTCTAACTGACCTTGTAAATAGTTCTTCTGTTTTTCGGTTATGAATTTCTTCTTCTTTAAGTTGTTTAATATATTTTGAATCAAAGGAATTGTTTCCAGATATATGGGTTTATCTAATTCCCTGTAATAAACTTTATCATTAAGCTGTCTCTCTGCTTCAAAAACATATTGTTCTCTGCTTAAAATGACAATAGCTGACCCTTTGTCAGCAGGTTTAATTACAATGTGTTTTGCCTTTTGCAGGTACCTGAGGGCCCTAACTTCATCTGCCGATAGATTAAATTGTTCTTTAATTGGCCTAAAAGTTTTTTCAAAAATCTCAAAATCTTTGTCAATTAGTTCTAAAACTTGAGGTGGTATTTTATCTGAAGGAGGGGTCCAAAGAGATGGACCTACAAAAGGCAACCTCAATTTTTTGTTTGAGTCTTTGAAATAGGATGCTAATTTTAGCTTCCTATGATAGCTTTGTAAGTCATATTCAAATTGTTTTTTGTAGTTCCTGCCTATGTTTAATGATGGTACAAACATCAGTCCTCTATTAAGAAGGTCCTGTTGTGGCCTTGTGAGTTGAAAGTTTTTGGCCAACAGTATGACACTATTCCCAGAGAGGGACAAAGGTCCCTTGACCCCCTCCAATCTCAGACTTTGAGGGAGGTCAAGTTTAACAATGTCGCCCAATGGTGGAGCATAGCAGTTGCTGTCTCCTTTGTCCAATGGATCCCGTCACTCTCTGTGTGGAAGTCCTCCTCAGGAAGACACGAAAGGAAAGGCATATTTCTTTCAATATGCGCATTCAGGGTCCTGAGGGACGTTTTCTCTTCTTCAGGGAGAGAGGAAGAGAAGTTGATCAGAGGAACCCAGATCTCAGCGTAAGGGAACCGGCGTTTGGCCGCCCTTACCGCTCCCTGTAACTGTTTAACAGATGTTTCTTTCGCTTTCTGGTTCCTATGATTCAGACCAAACGATAAGATGATCTTCTCAACCACCACACTGTCAGTGGCCTTCCCCATTAAAGCTTCTGCATGTCGGAAATTAGCTCCGGGGAAGCTGTCAATCTGGAGATCTGGAGCTTGAAACGCTGGTATTCTGGCCAGGTTAGAATCCCCTACTATCAGCCACTTTTTGTCAACCGTCAAGCTCCAGTCAATCATTTTCCGTTCCGACTGTCTGTGTCTCTGAACCGTCTGCTGCTGATGTGTTGGCGTGGAGGTCCAGTCAAATGACAGGTCAGACGACGCATCATCCTCTTCGTCCTCGTCTTCCGCCTCCCTCAAAACTTGGGCCTCAATCACCAATTGTCCTGCTTCCTCAGCTGTTTGCTGGGAAACCATGGACACATTCTCAGGGGTCAGAATTGCTGGTCCCCCTGGGCCCGATGCGTACGAGGAGCCAAACAAGTCCTCCAAATCCCTGAGGACCGCATCATCAACCGGAGGCTCTGATGTGACAGAAGGAACAGGCCTCACCTGTTCTTCCCGCACCATATCCAAGAGTAGATCCTCAGTAAGGACCACCCCCCTCCTAGGACCCCTCATTCTCTGCTGTCTTTGATCTTTGGGGGCCTGGACCGTTTGAGGGTCGAGGTCCCGGGAGCCCTGGTTGGGCCCCTCAGTCATGGTAGCCACCGTGACTGCAGCTTGTGGTGGTGCAGCCTGAGCCTGTCCTGTTTCCGCCACTAAAGGTTGGTCGGTGGTGTCACATCTAGCAGTGATTAGTGCTTCCACGTGGTCGATGACCTCTTGGGTGACCTGTGGCAGATTTCTCTTAGCCCACCTAACAGCTACTTCAAAGGGGGCCTTCCAGTCTGGGGTCAAAAGGGCAGAAATCTCTTCCAACAGTGTCTCCAAACCTGCCTCATAATGATCCTGTAGGATCAAAAGGGTGTTGTAACCCCAGTTCTCCGCATTACCTTGAATCAGTTCCAAAGTTTTTGGAACAGGAAATGCTGGTTTAATCATGGTTGCGAGCACCTCGACCATGTTAGCAATCATTTTTGGTGATGGCTTCCCTGGTTTGGGAGCCACATTCTGTAAATGATGTACAGTTTTAATGACTGCGTGTATCTTACGAACCAGACGGCCAAACTTAGCATCAGCTGGCCCTCGTATCACTTGGTCAGGTGCCCTATCACGTACAGGATAAAATCTGCGGCCAGGTCGTTGAAAGCCATCACGGACGGTTGCCGCAAAGGACTTGGACTGAAAACCCCAATAGCGAGAGCCCCTGGGTGGAGGCACGGGCTGGTTAGGGGAAGGAAAAAGGGCCTGTCTCCTCCGAGGAGGGGCAGGATTGGCTCTGGCCCTCCAGCCGGAGGACCCATCCCTATTGGGGTAACGGCTGGGTTGCCGTCGTTGTTGTGGGCGCTGTTGTTGGCGCCTACGGCCTCGTTGGACCAAGGTCCAACCGAAGTCCGGTCCCATCATTGTGGGACAACGATATTTATCGTTTTTAAATGTATATATTTTTTTGTATTTTTTTGTTTTGTGTATTTTTTTGTATTTTTTGTTTTATAAGAAAATGTAAAATTAAAATATAATTAAACTAAAAAGGAAAAACTTAAATTAGGCTTTGAATTTCAAAAAATGTAAAAAAATAATAAAGAAATGTAAACTAAAAAAGCCTTTTTGCTTTAAAAAGTAAAAAAATCCAAATAAAAACAAGTGCCCGACAACGTTTCGGCCTTTGATAGGCCTTCTTCAGGTCAAGGGCACTGAAAGAGCTAGCTGAATCAAATTAGCTGGAGAGCAAGTTCACTCGTCGATGGTCGGTGGTGAAATGAGCTCTTGGAATGGAGCTCTCCCTTATAAACCCTCTGTAAAAGTCCCCTTTCTGTTTTTGTCAAAGCATGCAATGTACAATTCCCTGTTTTAATTTAGCCCCTCCCCCTTTCCTTGAATTTAGTTAGGGTTTTTAGAAAATAAAGGGTTGGGGTCTAGGGTTAGGGTTGGGGTTAAAATTAATGCTTAGAATTAAAATGTAAATTATATAAAATTAGGGTTAAGAAATAAAATTAATGAGTTTAATTGTTTAATTAGGGGTTAGGGTTAGGGAGTGGAATTGGAGATTAACATTAGGTTTAAGATTAACATAATTCTAGGGTTAGGGTTAGGGCAAAGGAATGGGATAGGGTTAGGTTTAGGATAGTAGGACTAATTTATAATTTCTATAGGGTTAGGTTTAGGGCAAAGGATTGGGGTTAGGGTAGGGTTAGGGTTAGGGTTAGGGTTAGGATTAGGATATTAGGACTAATTTGTGATTTAGGGTAGGGTTAGGTTTAGGGCAAAGGATTGGGGT
>JAZDUH010000176.1:727500-829826 GCA_036419115.1 Scarus forsteni
CGCCACTGGACTCTAGAGCAGTGGAGACGCGTTCTCTGGAGTGACCAATCACACTTCTCCATCTGACAATCTGATGGACCAGTCTGGGTTTGGAGGTTGCCAGGAGAACCATACTTGTTGAACTGCATTGTGCCACGTGTAAAGTTTGGTGGAGGGGGGATTATGGTGTGGGGGTGTTTTCAGGAGCTGGGCTTGGCCCCTTAGTTCCAGTCAAAGGAATTCTGAATGCTTCAGCACACCAAGACATTTTGGACAATTCCATGCTTCAACTTTGTGGGAACAGTTTGGAGCTGGCCCCTTCCTCTTCCAACATGACTGTGCACCAGAGCACAAAGCAGGTCCATAAAGACATGGAGGACAGAGTCTGGTGTGGATCAACTTGACTGGCCTGCACAGAGTCCTGACCTCAACCCGATAGAACACCTTTGGGATGAATTAGAGCAGAGACTGAGAGCCAGGCCTTCTCGTCCAACATCAGTGTGTGACATTACAAACCCTATGGATTAGGAATGGGATGTCGCTTAAGTTCATATGAGAGTCAAGACAGGTGAGTAAATACTTTTGGCAGTATAGTGTATGATGAAGTTTGATGTCATGTTGATATTGAATTGACTTAAGATGTGAAACTTCAGTGTCACATGTTGAGCTGGACCTTTGAATTAAACCCTAAACTTTAGAAAGTGAAGCCTGGAGGTCAGACGATGTGTCACTGCTGCTCTGGGCCTTCAGGTGTGCACAGGTGAGTCAGTGATGGTGAAGTCCTGATCAGGAAGAGTCCACAGCAGTACAGCAGAGTCTTGACCGTGAGCAGAGTGTACAGGAGCAGCAGCAGCTTCACTTGGCACTTTATTTTGAAAATCATGAAACCAGGAACTTCTGTAAAAGAGAGACAGAGACGTGTGAGCAGCTCTCCTCCTCTGAGGCAGCAGCTCCTCCACCATCAAACCTTCTTCACCTATCTGTGCCTGAGCCTCCACCGAGCCGCCCTCGTGCTTCACAGCACAGAGGTACTGATGCGTGTGGATGGGATCCCGCTGCACCAGGAGGATGGAGGTGGTCCGTCCAGACCCTCTGACCTCCAGCTGCTCTCCATCAGCAGGCTGCAGCTCCTCTCCTCCTCTTTTCCACCAGGAGATGTGGACCAGAGGAGGGAACATGTCTGAGGCCACACACAGCAGAGCGCTCTTCTCCTGCAGAGGGGCTGCTGGGTAGACCCTCACCACGGGCTGCACCACCTCAGCATCTGAACAACACACACAGATGGAGTCAGCCTGCAGCCTGAGCTCTACAGCTGAATGGAGCCACATTATTAAATGTAGATCATAAAACTGAGTATTAGAAACATTAAATCTAAATAGACACGTTTCATCCAGGTTGGTGACCCCTGAATTTAAACGACTTTCAAACGATTACATGTTGGCAGACCTGATCTCTTAAATCGAAAAATTTCCGAACAAATTGCGATAACAGCAAAGCAGCACATCAGACCAGAATATTTTTTTCAGAAAAATAGATCTTAGACTCTTGGGCCTCACATGAAATAAAATGTGAAGCCCTAACTCATTTTGAAATTAAATGAGAGCCAGCTGTTTCAAAGTCCATCAACCTCTCCCATAGACATCCATTCAAACCTGACATGAAGTCCCCATGCTGGACTGGCTGTTTGTAAATCAAGATAACCCTGTCATTTCTCACACTATCTTCATAAAAGTTACAGATTAACAATCCCAAGACTTGCCCGTCGCTCACAGTGTGCTTAGAATTCACGTAGCTTTGACGGTTGGTGAGATATAAGTCGATGTTCGACACCACTGAAGAAGCAAGAAAAAGTATTACAAATAGTTAAATTAAAACACCTGTGTGACTGATTGGAATCTCTCTCTCCCTTTGAAGTTTAAGACATATTATCTGGTGTTTGATCTCTGTGGTCTGTGTGTGTGAGTGTGTGCTTGTACTTATCACATTAAGGGCACCTCGACTTTACACAGTATTAGTATTTAGGGACACATACTTTAAATGGGGACACATACTATAAATTTATAGTATGTGTCATTAAATGAGACTGTGCGCGAAGAGCACATGTTTGTGAGTGTGTGAATTAAGGACATGGGAGCTTTAACGGCACGCCCACTTATAAAGTGTTTGTGGACATTAGTCTCTGCGGTCTGTGTGTGTGAGTGTGTACTTGTACTTATGACATTTAGGGTACCTCGACTTTACACAGTATCAGAATATGGGGAAACAAATATAAATGTATAGCATGTGTCCCTAAATGAAACTGTGTGCAAAGCACACATGTTTGTGAGTGTGTGTTTGTGTGTGTGAATTAAGGACATGGAAGCCTTAACAGCATTCATAAAGTGTTTGTGGACATCAGTCTGGGGAAACACCACCAGGTATATCAAGAACACAGCTCAAGGTTAAGTGCCAGGTGATGATCATCAGTTAATCAGGTCACACATGACTTACACACATGAATGAAGTCTACTGCCATCTCCATCATTATTCCAGCATGTCATCAAGCTGAAATGCTGCTTAAGGCTGGCCTGCATAAAAAAAGATAAAGCCCGGCAGCGGCCCGAGCCCCACTCACAATTCCTACGGGAAGTTTCTACTTTGGGGCTTGGGCTTTGCAACGAGCCACTCTCCCCATGGCAAAGCACTACACTTGTGTAATTCCGTGTGTTTATTGTCTGTCCGTCTTTTTTATCATCTGTCCAGAATTTCGATTAGCTACTAGTCCAAGGGCTTTGAAAAACCCTCACAAATTGTATATCAAAATGTGCGGCTCGGGCCTGATAGGTATGTTATGACTTTTATAAGTATTTCACGAAAAAAAGGATAAGTTATTCACGATAAACCGTGAAAAAAGGCCCATTGAAAACGAATGGGGAGACTCCCCCAAAATAACCAAAAAACGCTGTTTTTCTAAGCACTACTGACATCATCTGCTGATAAGATCTAGAGGGTTAGAGCAGTCAGTCTCCACTCAAAAAATCTGCGAATAAATCGCAATAACGGCAAAACGGTACTTGGAATCAGAATAATATTTTCAGATTTAAAGTGTCTGCCTCTCGCCACACCTGTTTCTGTTATAATCAATTTCAAATTATTTTTGATTGCTGTGTAATTTGCAAACACTTCTGTCTTTTCCAATGAATCAATCATTCTTTCACTTTTTATAATGTCCTTTTCATACATCAAATGTGGTACAAAGTGCTGAACACAAGCAGATTTGAATCAGTGAGGGAAAAAATAAAATATTTAAAATACTACAATAAAATAAAATGTTACATGAAAGCTTATGCATTTAGGCACATACATGGACACTAGTCAGGACTCTTCACCCTCAGAGGACTGAGGAAACGCGACCTTGAATTAAAAATGAGGAAACACATGAGCAAAGACTTAGTGGATAAAACCATCATAGGATATTTCTGAGGTAATACAGTGCTAAAAGTAGATTTAAAAAAAAAACATTTTAAACCCAACATTAACAGGAAATAAGTAAAAATTGGTTGAACATAAAATACTTACTCCGAGCCTAAAATTGAGTAAAAATATAATAATGCAAATTAAGAACGTGAAACAAAATTCAGCTAAAAGTCAGACTAAAAAGTAAAGAGTTTTCTTTTTAAAACATTTAAATATAAATGTGTTTAATGTAAATTTATATGTTTGGCAAAAACTGCCAGTCAATTGAGTCTAAGAGAAGGGGACATCTTCATTTCTGACATGTTGGGTTAAAATTATTCTTGTTTGTATTCTCATTAATTATTTTTTTTCTTTTCCATCCACTTCATGTGATAATAGCACATGTTTGAAAAAAAAACATTCAAATCAAATTAACTCAAAAATCAATAACACTCTTCACAGGCTTTGTTAAGATTTATAAAAAATATGTATACATACGTAAAAATATATTTATATATAAAGTTCTTAACAAATTTATTAGACCACCTGTCATAAAATAAAGAGAACATAAATGTTTGATAAAACTTCTTCAAACTGATCATATATTTTTTTGAACCAACATTGTGATCGTGAATGAAGAATTTAAGATGAATTCATTTTTTATTCCCAAATCTGAGCCGTTCACTGTTCTTCTCTGAGAATTCAGACATTAATCCAAGAAGACGACATTTGTCAATCACATATTTTTTTTTCTGTTCAGGAATGAAAAATAAATAACTATTTAAAAAATAGTCATAAGATTTACTGAGATTGCAGTTGTTAAACAGTAAATCTGATCATTCCTGGACAATTACAATAATTTTATTTTAACAATAAAAACAAAAGTCTCATGAACGAGTTTCTTTATGCTGGAGAATTAAATAGAATAATTTTTGAAAGAAATAAACCATAGTACAGAAATTTTAAAGTTTTAGAGAAAGATTTTAGTATTTAAACTGTAGTACAAATAAGCATAAATATAATATTTTCATTATTATTTCAGTTTATTGTTCAGCCTCCACATAATGATTTTACTTTGTCTTTTATTAAATGTGACTTTTGTCAGAGTTAAAACAATCTGCTCTCTAATAAACAATGCTCATGTGTTTAGCAATCTTCAAACTTTTTATTTTAGTCACCACCTGTGCGAGGAAATAACATGCTGTGGGTGGATTATTCCTCAAACACAGATGTTTCCTCGTCTTTATGCTGCAGTCAAACCGTCAGAAAGAGACTTTGTCTAAATTAACTTCAGATGGTTTCTGAGCCGTGAGCAGCAAACATGAATGTTTCACACGTTTAGGTTTATGAGGCTAATTTTACATATTTTCCAAAAATACAAAAATAAACTTAAAAAACAACATTTTTTCCCCAAACTCTGTTAACTTAGAAAATGATCTTTTCCTCTGAAGACTTGAACACAAACTTCATCAGTGGATTAATACTTCATGAACACAGACTCACAGAGTTTTCAGAGGTTATTTTATGATATTTTTCTCTCTTGGTGACCTTCAGATCAGATCAGATCACTTTGGTTTAATTTAATGAATGATGCTGACAAGTTTGGAGTGAAAATCTCAAACATGACTGATTTATGAAGCTTTTAAAAAGCAGCATTTTATTCTCTAAGACGAGCAGCTCATTCACAACCTCAGTGTTTATTTTTAAAGCTTTCAGAATTTTAGTTTCACACAGAAATAAAACAGAACGATGCTCTGATGAAGTAAATTAATAATTCATTCACTGTTTGTTCAAATTATTGACAGACGGCTGAACAAAAACTGAAGACTCCTCAGAGTCCAGGGAGATAATCAGAAATAAAAATCTTTAAGTGTTTTTATCTATTTTGTCGTTATTTATTAAAATCACAAAGATTTGTTTATTCTTACCTGAAACCACCAGTTTAGTCCCAGAGCCAAAGATGTAGTAGTACCAGCTCCACACAGTGAAACAGAGTGTGACAAAAACTCCTCTGCAGCTGAAAGAGTCCTCTTCATGGACCAGGACCAGGTTCCTGCTGAAAGAGTCCTCTTCATGGACCAGGACCAGGTTCCATGAGGATCTGGCCCTTCAGCCTGATGGTCTGGTCCTCCAGCAGAGTCTCTGTGGACCATGGTGTCCTCAGAGGGTTCAGACTGAAGGACTAACAGGGACAAACTGCTGAGGCTTTTCCTTGTGGATCAGCTCCTTCTTCATCACCATGGAGCAGAAACACCAGATCAGCTGTGAACCACCTTCAGACCAGAACCACCTTCAGACCAGAACCACCACCAGACCTGGAGGGACACACAGTCTGAAAAATAATTATGCATTATAATAATAATAATAATAATAATAATAATAATAATAATAATAATAATAATAATAATATTGTTATTATAATAATACAAAAACAACAATAACAATGAAAATACTAATAATAATAATAATACTAATAATAACAGCAGTAATAAACAATAAATCATGATTATAACACTAATGATAATGATGCTATTAATGCTTCTACTACTACTAAAAAAGAAAAAAAATAATAATATTGAAAATTAATTACATTAATTTTAATTAAAATTGTTACAACAATAATGATAATATCATTAATCATAATCCCCCTTGAAGCCACTTTCTTATCGCCATGGGGGTTTGTGTGTTCCAGTGACCCCAGGAGCTATATTGAATTTATTCCCCTGGTAGAGTCACCCAAGGCAAACAGGTCCTGGGAGAGGGGAAGACAAAGTGTGTCTTGAAGACCACTATAGAAGGAGACAACAATGGACCACTGTTTCGCTTGCCCAGATGTGGGCTACCTGTGGGGCTCGCAGGCAAGTGCCTGGTGGCTGAGCCTACACCCACTGGGCCCGGCAAGGCAGAGCTAAAAAGGGACATAGGACACCCTCAGATAGACCCACCACACATGGAATAGGTAATGAGACAATTGTTGTGTAATGGGAGGCAGCCAAAGGCAAAGACCTTGGTGGTCTGATCCACGACTGCAACAGCTTGCTCTATGGACATGGAATGTCACCTCTCTGTCTGGGAAGGAGACTGAGCTAGTGTACGAGATTTAGCGCTTCTGAGTAGATATAGTTGGATTTACCTTGACACATAGCTTGGGCTCCAGTCGCCCCCACCCCCGATTTGAACCCGAGCGGTGTTCTGTTTTTGGACTTCTGTGCTTGTCACAGATTGTCCATAACAAACACGATTTTGTAGTTGTATCATCGGACTTGCAGCCACATGTTTTTGACACTCGGGTGAAGAGAGGGGCGGAGCTGTCAACTGATCACCACCTGGTGGTGGGTACACTCAGATGGCGGGGGAGGATGCTGATCAAACCTCGTAGACCCAAGCGTGTTGTTCGGTTCTGCTGGCAACGTCTAGCAGAGTCTCCCGTCAGAAAGAGTTTCAACTCCCACCTCCGGGCGAGGTTCGACCATGTAATGGGGGAGGCAGGGGACATTGAGTCTGAGTGGGCCTTGTTCCGGGCCTCTGTGGTTGAGGCGGCTGATCAGAGCTGTGGCCGTAAGGTGGTCGGGGCCTGTCATCATGGCAACACCGAAACACGCTGGTGGACACCAAAGGTGAGGGATACCGTCAAGCTGAAGAAGGAGTCCTATCGGGCCATTTTGGCCAGAGGGACTCCGGGTGCAGCTGACGGGTATCGGCTGGCCAAGCGGGATGCAGCTTCGAAGATCGCCAAAGCAAATCCAGGGCGGAGTTGGCATTCGTCAGCTTGGAAGAGATCGGGGGCGTCGGTGGCGCAATTGGATAGTGCGCTTGGTCAGTGATCGGGAGGTTGCAGGTTCAAGCCCAGCTCCGGGCGACACATGGCGATGTGTCCTTGGGCAAGACACTTAACCCCAAGTTGCTCCCACTGCTGCGTCAGTGGTGGATAAATGGGCATGAAAGGGCGTGAATGTGTTAGAAATACTGATGGATAACTAACATAGAAACACAGAGCCATCAGTGAGTGAATGTGAGTGCGAATGGGTGTGAATGGGTATGAATGGGTAGGTGTGACCTGCGGTGTAAAGCAGCTTTGAGTAGTCAAAGACTAGAAAAGCGCTATATAAGCTCAAGTCCATTTACCATTTACCAAGAGATTCTGGACCACCATCCAGCGTCTCAGGGACGTGAAGCAGTGTGCTGTCTACACCATCTGTGGTGTGGCTCTGCCGACCTTGACTTAGGAAGTCATGGGTCGATGGAGTGAATATTTCAAAGACCTCCTCAATCCCACCAACACGTCTTCCAGTGTGGAAGCAGACCTGGGGGATTCTGTGGTGGGCTCTTCTATCTCTGGAGCTGAGGTTGCCGAGGTGATCAAGAAGCTCCTCGGTGAGAGGGCCCCGGGGGTGGATGAGATCCGCCCGGAGTTCCTCAAGGCCCTGGATGTTGTGGTGCTGTCATGGTTGACACGTCTTTGCAACATCGCGTGGACATTGGGGACAGGGCCACTGGATTGGCAGACTCTGGCGGCGGTCCCCTTTTCCAAGAAGGGAGAAAGGGGACTCCAACTACAGGGGGATCACACTTCTCAGCCTCACTCTGCAGTGATGCAGGCTGTGCACCGGTCTGTTGTGGTAAAAAAGGAAACTGAACCGTAAGGCAAAGCTCCTGATCCAATAGTCTTCCTTCCTATCCTCAAGTTAGCCTGGATTTCATAATGAAAAATAAATTACAATTTACTTACACAGATCAAGTTTGACTTTATTACTTTAAAATCTGAGTATATGATCCTTGCTTAGTATCAAATATCAATTCATTATACTTTAGTTTGACAGTAATGCATGTGTCCACAGTTTTACATTATTCTAGCTTTAATTCATCAAGTTTTAACCCTGATTACTTAAATTTATTGAGTTAACCTTTCACAATGCATTATGGGAAAGAGAAACAGTGCTTTTTAACTGCCAATCATTTCATCGCCGATAGCCAGTTGATGAAGTTGTACTGTGGATTTACTGAAATTGTGAGAAATTTTCAAGACGTGGGGACGTGTGGTTTATCAACGGGACTGATAATTTGGACTTGTGGAATCGGACACCACCTTTTAGTGAACCCTGGACCCTTTGCCGTGCGTCCCATGCTGTACACCAAAGAAAGAGGAGGCTAGGCCGGGAGCACCGCCAGCGTTACCGCGGTCTACTGGGATATTGTTGACGCCGAGTCGGACACCACCTCTCTGGAGTTGGACCCTGCTGTGTACCGCGCTTCCACTGAAGAGAGAGGAGGTTAACGCCGGGACGTCCTTGCCAAACCTACTACATCTGGTGAGTGCCATTAAGCTAACATTAGCGACCATATTGGCTTTTCAGAGCCAATACGGACAGCCATTGAATGTAGTCACCTAACTTTATCACTACTGTGTTACTTGGAGTTCGGCCGTGTGAGTTTCCTAATGACAGTAACTGAATAGGTGAATACGAGGAAAAGTTGGTGAGAATTAGGAGCTAGTTTTCACCAAGTAGACATCTCCACTAGGCTTCATTTCTTCCTCCACTGTAAGAACTGTTTGTGGGCAGTGGAATAAGTAGTCTAAGTAAGTTTTACCTGTCTTTTTTGGTCTGGTGAGGATCCTTAAAAATAAGTACAAACCATAAATTTATTATTGCAAAAAGCTACATAAAAGTCAACTGAAGAGAAAGCTAGCAGGCAATGTTCATCCCTGAGAGTTAGAAAAAATACATTTAAAGTTCAATATATGGCAAATATTGTTTTTTTTTTATTACTTTTGCTGTGGTTTCTAATATAGGATGCTTTGGGGCGGACATTAGCTCAGTTGGTAGAGCATCCGCCCCTGTATGGGGGCTGCCAACCCCCAGCAGCGGCTGTAGGTTCAAATCCCGGCTTCAGCCCTGTGCTGCATGTCATCCTCCCTCTCTTCACCCGCTTTCCTGTCACAGCTTCAGCTGTCCTATCCAATAAAGGCCATAAAAAGCCCCCCAAAAAATAAATAACTTTAATATATGATGCTTTTCTTTATAAAGGTGCTTTTTGATGGGTAACATAGAATTATTTACTAATGTCTTTTTCCTCTGTTAGGATGTGACCAACAATGATGGATACAGCCAAACACAACTGGAAATCCTCTGTGTTGATGAAGAAAATCCTCAGATCAACCCATCCAGTGTGGCAATTATCTTGGAGGGTAATATGGTGATGGATGAACCAGCCGACCTGCATCAGGCTGTCTGTGTCCTGTTCGAACTCATTCATGCCTCTATTATGTAGAGTTTTATATGACACTGACATGCAATCAGTTTCAATAAAAAGATTAATACATGTTTGGACTTCTTCTTTTTTTTCCCCAATTTTGTAGTAAATATATTAAAAAATGTATGAAATGTATTTACCTTAAATGCTAAGTACAATTTACTGGGCACAGGAATTGATAATATTCAAGATTTTAAGTTAAGTCAGCTTGACATTAAGTTGATTGTACTTAAAAATAACAATTCCAGAACTTCGCATATTTAAGTTTAATTTACTTAAGTTTTCATTGTACATTACTTAACTCTTTTAAGGCAACCACTTTCCTCTATTTTTTTTGAGTAGATCCAACTAATTGGGGCTTACAGTGCACAAGATTGTTGGTCCAAGCGGCCCAAAGGAGTTTCCTTTCTCAGGGTGTCTGGGCTCTCCCTTAGAGACAGAGTGAGAAGTTCGGCCATCCAGGAGAAGCTCGGAGTAGAGTCACTGTAGAGAGGAGCCAGATGAGGTGGCTCAGCATCTGGTCAGGTTGCTGACGGCTCCCTGGTGAGGTGTTCAGGGCATGTTTTACCAGTAGGAGACCTCGGGGAAGACCCAGGACACTGGAGAGACTATAAGCAATAATTTTGTGACTCGCACCTGCGCAGTGTTGATTTAATTAACTAGTAGTAGTAGTATAATTATTATTATTATTAACAGAGTTGTGACTCCCTGAGTGTTTGTGTCTGTCAGAGATGGAGGTGAAGATCTTCAGTCTGTGGTTCTCTGCTCTCTTCCTGTTTCAGACTCTGAGTGACATCTGCTCCTCTGCTGGTTTTTGTTCAGCCTCATCACTTCATTCAGCACTGTGGAGACCAACAAGAGCAGAAATATGAGGCTGAATGAGAAACATTGACTCTCTGGATCTGCAGCTCACAGCTGTTCTGTGTCCTCACAGCTGAGAAATCATCTTCCTGTGTATGATTATATACAGATCCATCCCTGCTTATATATAAAATCAGTCTGAATGTCTCTGAGTCTTTCTTCTGGTACCAGAACAGGTAGTAACCACACCTGTCAGTGTCTCCACAGGTGATGGAGATATTTTCTCCGACTCTCCTGGTCAGTGTCAGGTCCTCCTGAGTCAGCTGTGTTGCCGTGGAAACCAGGGCTGCAGACAGAGAGGCAGACAGTTTAATGTCAGTGTTGAGGTGTTTGGTAAAGGTAAAGCTGTGTGGCTCCTGATTGGCTGTAAAGTCTCACCTGAACACAGACAGCACAGGGCAGCAGCTGGAAGGAGAAGCATGATGTTCTGTGGTGTTTCCTCTGAGGAGAAGTGAGGCTCTGACGCTGCAGAGGACAAACCAGGAGCAGCTGAGAGAGCAGAGCAGGAAGACGTGGCTTTGAGCAGAGCCTCACATCTCCCATCAGCCCCTGCTGCACACACAGAGTGACAGAGGGCTGATGTTGTTTCAGTCCAACACGTCTGAACGTCTTCAGCAGCTCTGAGCCTCACAGTCTGAAGCTGCTGAGCCTAAACCAGGGACGGACAGCTCTGGACAACGTCCCGCAGAGAGACGCTGTCCTGCAGAGTCTGTCAACAACAACTAGAAGGTTCTGGAAGAATGTTTGTGCGTCACATTGATCACCATGTCAGAGAGGGAGGTCTCCCCCTTCACACTCAGTCAGCTGCTGCTTCACTGCAAACTCAAAGTCCATCAAGATTTCAACAATAGAAAACACGTTTTTCAGACACAGACTCACCACCCACTGGAAAATGAGCCAAGACCTGTTTTTGGGTCACGACTCACCAGTTGAGAATCATTGCTTTAAGACACTAGATGTCAGATCTGTCCTGATGACAGATCAGCTGCAAGGATTTAATTTTTTATTCTTCTCAAACTTTAAACAGAAGGACTGAGGATACTTTCAAAAAAGTTATAAATCATGTTCTTTTTTTCAGTTATATTTTCAGGGAGGTCTGCATCTGTCCACCTAATCATACATCAACATTATGAAGAGTAATTTAGTGGGACTTTATATAGAGTATTAAGAGTCAATAAAAGGAAAGCCAAATCTGAACTATGTGTGTTATTGCTGTTTAATCAGACTATGAGAAGTAACCAAATTTGAATTAAAAAATACAAACTTGCTATGTAATACTGTGATATGTTAAAAATGTGCTAAGATAAGATTCTTTTGAACTTCAATCAATCAAACTTAATTTATATAAATCAAATCAAATCGAATCAAACTTTATTGATAGGGCACTTTTCATACTTAAAAGCAACGCAAAGTGCCTCACAGAGGGTAAAAACAACATAAAAACAGAGAACCCAGCATCGCCCACCACCCCACACTCAATACAGAGACATGAACAGACACACAAGCACTTTTCATACAAAAAATGTAGCACAAAGTGCTTTACAAACAGACAAATGAATTAAAATGAAGGATTTCTGGACCAAACCCACCTACCCAGCTGTAAAACCCACCATTTGTAATCCATAAACAGTGTTGAAAAAAAAGCATCATAAAAATAAGACAGTCATAAAGTTTACCCAGTACTGAGGAGATGCCGTCTTAAAGGTTTAATAATGAGAAATCACTGGAGGTTAGGTTATAGTGTAAAATTAAATATATCATAAAATTAAATAGAATTATTTAAATTATAACAATGATAAAAGAAATACATTGAAATGAAATAAAATAAAAATAGAAAAACTAGAAAGTAAAATAAGGGAAGATAGAAAAGATAAAGACATTACATAAGATAAATTAAAATCATATTAAAAGTGGGCTGTATTTAAAATAAATTCTAACTGAAGACAAGATTTAGGGAATATACCACCTGGTAGCTGGACATGGTGCAACCTAAAGGGAATAGAATTAATCCAAATATCTGTCAACTACAGTGAAGACCATGCATTAGAGGGTTAAATAAACTAATAAAATTCATAAAAGTCTGCAGTGTGTCACAGCAGCTGGTTTTCCATGTAAAAGAGGGAGAGCACCCTCATGTGGTCACCATTTTGTAGTGCAGCCCTGCTGATGCTGCTGTATGTCGCAGGTTTGAAGACACTGATCAAAAACTGTGAATCCTATCGTCATACCAAATAAATTCCTAAAGAGAGGAGAACAGCAGCTGCGTTTTGAAGTTTTAATGATGAAGCAATAATGGTTCGAAAAACTGGATTTTTTTGGTATGTTTGAGGAGTGTTTTAGGCCCTACTCACACGAGGACGGCACCGTATTGTCTTGGCGTCGGCATCAAAACATGTATCACTGTTTACACATCGTATTGTAGATAGGCTTGTGTATTTACTTGAGAACGCAAAATCCATGCCGGGACGTGCCTGTGGGTTTCCACGCATGCTCCCAACCCATATTGCATGCTGGGTAATGTAGTTCTTGGGTTACGACACTCGTAACATCACAGTTCTGCTCCGAGGTGGATTCCTCGTCAACAAGTGCTCTTTCGTACGTAACATGCTGCGTCTCTGCTTGAGCACTTGTTGCTGTTGTTGCTGTAGCTGGTGTTGTTGGTGTTCTGTGAGCAAATGTTGGTATAAAAGTCGTAACAATATTTATAGCTGCTGCCACCATAGTTGTTGTTGGTGTGTGTGTGACAGTGTGAGTTGGGGGGCGGGGAGGAGGAGGTGTGCTATGAGGTCACCGTCTTTTCCTGACTTATATGTTTATACCAACTACGGCATGAAGACGAATACGCAGATATCCACTTGCAAACCCGTTTTCAAAATGGATGTGGAGTCATGGACAAATACGCGTCTCGTGTCAATATCACCAGATCGATAGTTTATTTTACCGGAGTCTTACAAATTCGTACTCGTGTAAAGCCCACCTTAGTCCTCTGTGGGTTGATTAGCTGATCACCAGCACCTGGCCTTGAGAAATTAAGGGCTCTGTTGTCATGGTAACAGGAGCAGGTGCGGCCAGAAGCACTCACTTCAACTCAGTTTTCTTTTGGCGATTGATGCTTTTTAAAAGTGTCAAACAACTCCTTGATTCTTTGAGGCCGTTCAAGCTAAGTCAACAAAAAAAACACACTGAGTGTCTGTCAAGTATTGGGATTGGAATATACAATTTTTATGAAGATAGTGTGAGAAATGACAGAGTTATTGCAAATACAAACAGTCTGTACAGCATGGGGACTTCGTGTCAGATTTAAATGGACGTCTATGGGAGAGATTGATGGACTTTGGTGGAAACAGCTGGTTCTCATTTAATTTCAAAATGAGTTAGGGCTTCACATTTGTTTTACATGAGGCCCAAGAGTCCATGACCTGTTTTTCTGAAAAAAATATTCAAGTACAATGTACCATTTTGCCGTTATTGCAATTTGTTCTGGGATTTTTTTGAGTGGAGACTGACTGCTCCTCTTGCCGCTCTCACTCTAGATGATGTCAGAGGATTATGTCACCAACTCCGACAGACTGAATTTCTCTGGATTTTTGATTGACACAGTGGTTTTTGGAAGCTTGTCGACCGAAAACCCATACTGCTGCGTCTTCAAGTTTATATGAACTCCTTAGGAGCAAGAACAGCAAAGCACTCGTGCTTAGAAAAACAGTGTTCTTTTTGGTGTGTTCAGGGAGTCTCCCCCTTTCATTTTCAATGAGACTTTTTTCGCCGTTCTTCACGAATAACTCTGCCATATTTTCACAAAATTCTTATTAAAGCCATTGCACATCGATCAGAACCGAGCCGCACGTTTTGATATATAATTTGTGTGGGCTTTCTCAAAGCCCTAGGACTAGTAGCAAATCAAAAAACTGTCTGTAAGATGAGAACATATGTGTTCTCCCTCGCATTTATTTGGGGCTCAGGCTTTGCAAGCCACTTTCCCCATAGCAAAGCTATTTTGCGAAAATATGGCCAAGTTATTTGCGAAAAACTGCAAAAAAAGCCCCATTGAAAATGAATGGGGAGACTCTCCGAACACACCAAGAAAACTGTTTTTCTAAGCACTACTGCTTTGCCATCCTTGCATCTGCAGAGTTCATTCAAACTTCAAAACGCTGCCGTATGTCTACTTTCTTCAGGACTGAAATTCGGTTTTCAGTCAGCAAGCCTCCAAAACCGCTGTGTCGATCAAAAATCCCCAGAAATTCAGTCTGTAAGAGTGGGCGACATCATATGCTGATAAGATCTAGAGGGAGAGAGCAGTCCGTCTCCACTTGAAAAAATCTCAAAACAAATTGCAATACCAGCAGAACAGTTCATTGAATCTGAATAATTTTTTCAGAAAAATAAAAAATAGACTCTTGGGCCTCATATAAAACAAAACATGAAGCCCTAACTCATTTTATTATTAAATGAGAGCAAGCTGTTTCCACCAAAGTTCATCAATCTCTCCCATAGACGTCCATTCAAAGCTGACATGAAGTCCTCATGCTGGACAGGCTGTTTGTAAATCACATTAACTCTGTCGTTTCTCACACTATCTTCATAAAAAATTGCATATTCACGATCCCAAGACTAGCCCAACGCTCACGGTGTGCTTAAAATTTACGTAGCTTTTATGGTTTGTGAAATATAAGTCGATGTTCAACACCATTGAAGAAAACAAGGAAAAGCTTTACAAAAAGTCAGTAAATTAAAGCACCTGTGTGATTGATGGTAATCTCTCTCTCCCTTTGAAGTTTGATACATATTATCTGGGATTGATCTCTGTGTGTGAATTAAAGACATGGAAGCCTCAACAACACGCCCACTTATAAAGTGCTTGGTGACATCAGTCTGTTAGGGAGGGGAAACACCAAGAGGTACATCAAAAACACAGCTCAAGGTCAGGTGCCAGGTGATGATCATCAGCTAATCAGGCCACACATGACTTGAACACATGAATGAAGTCTCCTAGCATCTTAAAAACTATTCCAGCATGTCATCCAGCTGAAATGCTGCTTGAGGCTGGCCTGTATTAAAAAGATTAAGCCCGGCAGCTGCCCGAGCCCCAATCATGATTCCCGTGGAAATTGTCTAGCTGTTTTTTTCTTCGTCTTCTGCTTATTCTTTTTATAATTATTATTATTGTTATTATTATTATTATTATTATTATTATTATTATTATTATTATTATTATTGTTATTATTATTACGAGAGTCCCATGACTCCCTGAATGTGTGTGTCTGTCAGAGATGGAGGTGAAGATCTTCAGTCTGTGGTTCTCTGCTCTCTTCCTGTTTCAGACTCTGAGTGACATCTGCTCCTCTGCTGGTTTTTGTTCAGCCTCATCACTTCATTCAGCACTGTGGAGAGGTAACAGGAGCAAAAATATGAGGCTGAATGAGAGACACTGACTCTCTGGATCTGCAGCTCACAGCCGTTCTCTGTGTTCACAGCTGAGAAATCAGCAACCTGAGGATGATTGTAGCTCTTGTATACATATCCATCACTTCTTCTGATATCAAGAATCGCTGTAAATGTCTCTGAGTCTGTCTTCTGGTACCAGAACACGTAGTAACCACACTGGTCAGTGTCTCCACAGGTGAAGGAGACGTTGTCTCCGACTCTCCTGGTCAGTGTCAGGTCCTCCTGAGTCAGCTGTGTTGCCGTGGAAACCAGGGCTGCAGACAGAGAGGCAGACAGTTTAATGTCAGTGTTGAGGTGTTTGGTAAAGGTAAAGCTGTGTGGCTCCTGATTGGCTGTAAAGTCTCACCTGAACACAGACAGCACAGGGCAGCAGCTGGAAGGAGAAGCATGATGTTCTGTGGTGTTTCCTCTGAGGAGAAGTGAGGCTCTGACGCTGCAGAGGACAAACCAGGAGCAGCTGAGAGAGCAGAGCAGGAAGACGTGGCTTTGAGCAGAGCCTCACATGTCGCACCACGCCGTGCTGTACACACAGAGTGACAGAGGGCTGATGTTGTTTCAGTCCAACACGTCTGAACGTCTTCAGCAGCTCTGAGCCTCACAGTCTGAAGCTGCTGAGCCTAAACCAGGGACGGACAGCTCTGGACAACGTCCCGCAGAGAGACGCTGTCCTGCAGAGTCTGTCAACAACAACTAGAAGGTTCTGGAAGAATGTCTGTGCGTCACATTGATCACCATGTCAGAGAGGGAGGTCTCCCCCTTCACACTCAGTCAGCTGCTGCTTCACTGCAAACTCAAAGTCCATCAAGATTTCAACAATAGAAACACTTTTTTCAGACACAGACTCACCGCCCACTGGAAAATGGACCACGGCCTATTTTTGGGTCACGACCCACCCTTTGTGAATCATTGCTTTAAGAGACACTGAGAGGTCAGATCAGCCCTGACCTGATGACTGATCAGCTGCAAAGATTTGGATTTTTTATTCTTCTCAAACTTTAAACAGAAAGACAGGATACTTTCAAACAAGTTAAAAATCATGTTTATTTTTTCAGTGTTATATTTTGAGGGATTTCTGAATCCGTCCACTTCATCATTTATCAACTGTATGAACAGTAATTTAGTGGGACTTTTTAAAGATCCACAAACACGTCTTTGACAAACATTTATTAAGATTAAATAAACGGAAAAGCAAAATCTGAAGTATATGTGTTATTGCTGTTTAATCAGACTATTCATTTGAGAATTGCACCAAAATTTAAATAAAACAATTATTAACTTGCAATGTAATATTGTGATATGTTAAAAATGTGCAAAGATAATATTTTATCAAACTTCAATCAATCAAACTTAATTTATACAGCACATTTCATACAAAAAATACAAACAGACAGATGAATTAAAATGAAGGATTTATGACCGGAAACCACTCCACCCCACCCCTGAACCCACCAACACCGCAATCCACACACAGTGTTGATAAAAAGCATCATTACAAAAAGACAATAATACAGCACACCCTGTGCGTCCTGAGGAGACGGCATCTTAAAGGTTTAAAAATGAGAAAACACTGGAGGTTAGGTTAAAGTGTGAAATTAAATATATAACAAAATAAAATAAAATAATGTACCGTACCATCTTGTCCTGCTTATCCGTGGTCGGGTCGCGGGGGCAGCAGTCTAATCAGGGAAGCCCAGACTTCCCTCTCTCTGGCCACCTCATCCAGCTCTTCCTGGGGGATCCCGAGGCGTTCACAGGCCAACCGAAAGACATAGTCTCTCTAGCGTGTCCCGGGTCTTCTCCAGTGCCGCCTACAGGAGGGACGGGCACCTTAATCACAGGCACCTTAGTTTTTAGTTTTTAAAAATTGTACTGTTTTAATACAAAGTTTTTGTATTTTTTATTGATTTTATTGTCATATTTATTTATTTCTACTTATTTGTGTACAGCACTTTGATCGACCGCTGTCTTCTTGAAGGTGCTCTTTAAATAAACTTGACTTGACTTGACGTGCCCTGAACACCTCACCAAGGAGGCATCCAGGAGGCATCCTGACCAGATGCCCGAGCCACCTCATCTGGCTCCTCTCAGACCTGTGCAGAGCCCGAATTACTGCTGACGCTGCACTGATCCACCTATTGATCTCCCGATCCACCCTTCCTCTGCTCGTGAACAAGACCCCAAGATACTTGAACTCCTCCACTTGAGGCAGGATCTCATCCCCGACCCGGAGAGAGCACTCCACCCTCTCCCGGGCGAGGACCATGGACTTGGATTTGGAGGTGCTGATTCTCATCCCAGCCGCTTCACACTTAGCTGCGAACCGATCCAGTGAAAGCTGGAGGTCACAGTTCGATGAAGCCAACAGGACCACATAATCTGCAAAAAGCAGAGACCCGATCCTGAGGTCACCAAACCAGAACCCCTCAACACCCTGAATACACCTAGAAATTCTGTCCATGAAAGTAATGAACAGAATCGGTGACAAAGGGCAGCCCCGGCGGTGTCAAACCCACACCGGGAATTGCTCAGATGTACTGCCGGCAATGCGAACCAGACTCTGACACCGGTCATACAGGGAACGGACGGCCTATATCAGGGGGTCCGCTACCCCATACTCCCGGAGCACCCCCCACAGGACCCCACGAGGGACACGGTCAAATGCCTTCTCCAGGTCCACAAAGCACATGTGGACTGGTTGGGCAAACTCCCATGCACCCTCGAGCACCCTATGGAGGGTATAGAGCTTGTCTACAGTTCCACAACCAGGACAAAAACTGCATTGCTCCTCCTGGATCCAAGGTTCGACAATCCGACGGACCCTCCTCTCCGGTACCCCCAAATAGACCTTACCGGGGAGGCTGTAGAGTGTGATCCCCCTGTAGATGGAGCTCACCCTCCGGTTCCCCTTCTTGAAAAGAGGAACCACCACCCCGGTCTGCCAATCCAGTGGCACTGTCCCCGATGTCCACGCGATGTTGCAAAGACGTGTCAACCATGACAGCCCTACAACATCCAGGGCCTTGAGGAACTCTGGGCGGATCTCATCCACCCCTGGAGACCTGCCACAGAGGAGCTTCTTTACCACCTAGGCAACTTCAGCCCCAGAGATAGAGGAGCCCACCACAGAGTCCCCCAGGTCTGCTTCCGCACTGGAAGACGTGCTGGTGGGATTGAGGAGGTCTTCGAAGTATTCTTTCCACCGATCCATACCATCCCCACCATAGACAGTGTTGACAGCACACTGCTTCCCCCCCCTGAGCCGCTGGATAGTGGTCCAGAATCTCTTCGAAGCCGTATGGAAGTCATTCTCCATGGCCTCTCCGAATTCCTCCCATGCCCGGGTTTTTAGTTTAGCGATCACCGAAGCTGCATTCCGCTTGGCCAGCCTGTACCTGTCAGCTGCCTCCGGAGCCCCACTGGCCAAGAAGGCCCAATAGGACTTCTTCTTCAGCTTGACGGCATCCCTCACCCCTGGTGTCCACCAGAGGGTTCTGGTGTTGCCGCCACGACAGGCATTGACCACCTTAAAGCCACAGCTCCGATCAGCCGCCTCAACAATAGAGACTCAGAACAAGGCCTATTCAGACTCAATGGCCCCCGCCACATGGTCGAAACTTCCCCCGGAGGTGGGAGCTGAAACTCTTTCTGATGGGAGACTCTGCCAGACGTTCCCAGCAGACCCTCACAACACGCTTGGGTCTACCAGGTCTGACCGGCATCCTCCCCCACCATCGGAGTCAACTCACCACCTGGTGGTGATCAGTTGACAGCTCCGCCCCTCTCTTTACCCGAGTGTCCAAAACATGCGGCCGCAAGTCCGATGACACGACTACAAAGTCGATCATCGAACTGCGGCCTAGGGTGTCCTGGTGCCAGGTGCGCATATGAACACCTTTATGTTTGAACATTGTGTTCGTAATGGACAATCTGTGATGAGCACAGAAGTCTAGTAACGGAACACCACTCGGGTTCAGATCGGGGGGCCGTTCCTCCCAATCACGCCCCTCCAAGTCTCACTGTCATTGCGGATGTGAGTGTTGAAGTCCTCCAGTAGAACGAGGGAGTCCCCAGAAGGGGCACTCTCCGGCACCCCCTCCAGGACATCAAAGAAGGGTGGAAACTCTGAACTGCTGTTTGGTGCATAGGCACAAACAACAGTCAGGTTCTGTCCCCCCACCCGAAGGCAGAGGGAGGCTACCCTCTCGTTTTCCGGGGTAAACCCCAACGTACAGGCTCTGAGCCTAGGGGAGGCAAGCACTGCCACCCCCGCCCAACGCCTCTCACCATCCGCAACTCCAGAGTGGAAGAGAGTCCAGCCGCTCTCAAGAGGACTGGTTTCAGAGCCCAAGCTATGCTTCGAGGTAAGTCTGATTATATCAAGTCGGAACTGCTCCACCTTGTGCACCAGCTCTGACTCCTTCCCCGATAGAGAGGTGACATTCCACGTCCCTAGAGCCAGACACTGCAGCTGCGGATCGGACCGCCAGGGTCCCCGCCTTCAGCCGCCGCTTAACTCACATTGCACCCGACCACTACGGCCCCTCTCACGGGTGGTGGGTCCATGAGAGAGGGGTCCCACATCTCTCCTTCCGGCTGGGCCCAGCCCCGTGGGTGTATTCCTGGCTACCAGGCGCCCGCCTGCGAGCCCCACCCTGTTGCCTGGCTCCAGGGGGGGGCTGTTGACCCTCGTCCGGGCAGGGGAAACATCGGTCCAATGCTCGTACTCATCATAGTGGTCCTTGAGCCAATCTCTGTCTGGCCCCTCTCACGGGATCTGTTTGCCTTGGGTGATCCTACCAGGAGCATAAAGCCCCCGACAACATAGCTCCTGGAGTCACTGGGGCACGCAGAGCCTCCCACCACAATAAAGTGGTGACTCAGGGGAGGGAATAAAATCATTTCAATAAAAATAATAGTAATAATAACCAAAAAAACAAGTAATAAAATGAAATGAAGTAAAAAAAAATAGAAATTGTAGATAGTAGAATAAGGAAAGATAGGAAAGATTTTTTTTAAAGAAAATTAGATAATTAATAACGAAAGTGGGCTGAAATTTGAATAAATTCCAACTTAAGACAAGATTGTGTGAATTTAACACCTGGTAGTTGGACATGGTGCAACCTAAAGGCTATAAAATTAATCCAAATATCTGTCAATAATAGTGGACACCATGCATGAAAGGGTTAAATAGGCTTATTAAACATGGTTCCTGTCTGCAGTGACTCACAGCAGCTGGTTTTTCATGTAAAGGAGGGAGAGCGCCCCCATGTGGTGGCCGTGCAGAAGTACAGCCCTGCTGATGCTGCTGTTGGTCTCCATGAAGTTCATCACAGTGTGGAGACCAGCAGGTCCAGATCCTGGAGCACAAATCGGTGTCACAAGCTTCTGTGGATCTTTCCTCAAACTTTAGACTCTTTAATTACTGCACCAAATCCACTCTGTCTCTCAGTCCATCCTGAGCAAAACTCTGACACTATGCAAGTTTACTAAAACATGTCACTCTAGGTCTCATCAAAGTTTTATTGTGTATATAACTATATACTATGATTTTCTAAAATGTTAGATTGAATCTACATTTACAGAGTGAGACTGAGAGAATACTGTTTTTGATAAGCACATTAACATCTGTTTATTTGCAAAAGCTCAATACACAATAAAAAATGTATGTCAACAATATTTGATTGTTACTTTATGTGTCTGAAATTACATTTCAGGGCTTTAAAAGTGTTTGGGACACTGCAATAAGTCAAATCCAAGGAAGTTCATTCATTTAATGTCATTTCTAAAAATCTCCAAATGTGTGCCAAGACTGCCTGACAATTTGAGCTACATATCTTGTTTCAGGATTTAAATACAAATATAAAACATGGATTGCTTGTCATGAGTTTAATATCTGCCAATGTGGCAAGACAATTTGTGTTTCTACATAGTTTCTATGCCTGATTTTAAGACCTTCAGCGCCCCAAATTAGTTTCCTTCTCAGGGTGGCCGGGCTCTCCCTTGGAGACAGGGTGAGAAATTTGGTCATCCAGGAGGAGCTAGGAGTAGAGTCACTGTTGAGAGGAGCCAGATGAGCTGGCTCAGCATCTGGTCAGGATGCCTCCTTGACGCCCTTTTGTTGAGGTGTTCAGGACATGTCTCATCAGTAGGACACCTCGGGGAAGACCCAGGGCACACTGGAGAGAGTATGTCTCTCAGCTGGCCTGTGAATGCCTCAGGATCCACTGGGAAGAGCTGGAAGAGGTGGCCTGGGAGAGGGAAGTCTCTGAGACCAGACTACAGATAAACAGGAGAAGATGAATGGACTATAATGAAAATAATCATCATTATTATTATTATTATTATTATTATTATTATTATTATTATTATTATTATTATTATTATTAACAGAGTCCCATGACTCCCTGAGCGTTTGTGTCTGTCAGAGATGGAGGTGAAGATCTTCAGTCTGTGGTTCTCTGCTCTCTTCCTGTTTCAGACTCTGAGTGACATCTGCTCCTCTGCTGGTTTTTGTTCAGCCTCATCACTTCATTCATCAACGTGGAAACCAACATACGCCCAACAGGAGCAGAAATATGAGGCTGAATGAGAGACACTGACTCTCTGGATCTGCAGCTCACAGCCGTTCTCTGTGTTCACAGCTGAGAAATCAGCAACCTGAGGATGATTGTAGCTTTTATCTAAAGCTCCATCCCTCTTGTCAATATCAAGAATCACTCTGAATGTCTCGGAGTCTTTCTTCTGGTACCAGTACACAAAGCTACCACCACACCGGTCAGTGTCTCCACAGGTGAAGTAGACTTTGTCTCCCACTCTCCTGGTCAGTGTCAGGTCCTCCTGAGTCAGCTGTGTTGCCGTGGAAACCAGGGCTGCAGACAGAGAGGCAGACAGTTTAATGTCAGTGTTGAGGTGTTTGGTAAAGGTAAAGCTGTGTGGCTCCTGATTGGCTGTAAAGTCTCACCTGAACACAGACAGCACAGGGCAGCAGCTGGAAGGAGAAGCATGATGTTCTGTGGTGTTTCCTCTGAGGAGAAGTGAGGCTCTGACGCTGCAGAGGACAAACCAGGAGCAGCTGAGAGAGCAGAGCAGGAAGACGTGGCTTTGAGCAGAGCCTCACATCTCCCATCAGCCCCTGCTGCACACAGAGAGTGACAGAGGGCTGATGTTGTTTCAGTCCAACACGTCTGAACGTCTTCAGCAGCTCTGAGCCTCACAGTCTGAAGCTGCTGAGCCTAAACCAGGGACGGACAGCTCTGGACGCTGTCCTGCAGAGAGACGCTGTCCTGCAGAGTCTGTCAACAACAACTAGAAGGTTCTGGAAGAATGTTTGTGCGTCACATTGATCACCATGTCAGAGAGGGAGGTCTCCCCCTTCACACTCAGTCAGCTGCTGCTTCACTGCAAACTCAAAGTCCATCAAGATTTCAACAATAGAAACACTTTTTTCAGACACAGACTCACCGCCCACTGGAGAATGAGCCAAGACCTGTTTTTGGGTCACGACCCACCAGTTGAGAATCATTACTTTAAGAGACACTAAGAGGTCAGATCAGTCCTGATACAATGATTTGATTTGAATTTTTTAATCTTCCCAAACTTTAAAAAGAAAGACAGCATACTTTCAAACAAGTTAAAAATCATGTTCTTTTTTTCAGTGTTATATTTTGAGGGATTTCTGCATCCGTCCACTTCATCATTTATCAACAGTATGAACAGTAATTTAGTGGGACTTTATAAAGATCCTTAAACACGTCTTTGACAAACATTTATTCGGTTTAAATAAAAGGAAAAGCAAAATCTGAAGTATATGTGTTATTGTTGTTTAATTAGACTATTAGTCTAGAATAAAACCAAATTTTAAATAAAAATATATTAACTCGCAATGCAATACTGTGACATGTAAAAAATGTGCAAAGATAATATTTTATCAAACTTCAATCAATCAAACTTTTTTTATACAGCACTTTTCATACAAAAAAACTGACAAAGTGCTTTACAAACAGACGGATTAAGTCAAATGAAGGAATTATGACCCAAACTGTCTCCAACTTGAACCCACCAACACTTCGATCCATACACAGTGTTGATAAAAGCATAATAAAATAAGACAGTAATAAAGCAGTACACACTGAGGAGACGCCATCTTAAAGGTTTAAAAATGAGAAAGCACTGGAGGTTAGGTTAAAGTGTAAATTTAATTATATCATAAAACAAATTAAAACAAAAGAATTAAAAATAATAATAATTATAATAATAATAAAAATAACTAAGAAATTGAAATGAAGTACAATAAAAATAGAAAAACTAGAAAGTAAAGTAAATAGTATTAGGGCCACTTGAACAAATTAAAAAAAAAATGAAAACTCGAAAATCTTCGAGAAAAAACTCGAAATTTTTGACTTCATAAAGTCGCAATTTTACGACTTTATAAAGTCAAAAATTTGTGACTTTATAAACTCTAAAATTTGACATAAACTCATATTTCGGCTCAATAACTCATCAATAAAACAACGTAGTTGTAAACCCGACCCTTCACTTTAATCATTCTGATGAAGACTGTGAGCTGAAACCTCGTTTTCCCCCAAATGAGCCAGAAAGCTTCACTTTGTCTCTGTGAGCTGCCGGTGATTGCTGGCTCCGCGGCTTAGGGATCGATGGCTAATTACTAATTCGGAGGAATAGTGTGAATGGAAATTGAATAACTTCACCATAATGTCTTCAAAATTACCACACACATTAATAACTTCAGGTTGTTCAGAGTACATGTCATAGTTTTTTTTAAGAATTGTAAAATTAAAATATTTCACAGGATTTTTTGGATTGAAAATAAAGCGATCAAAGTTATGAAATCTACCAAGGAAAAGATTATAAACAGAATGATGACCCCCTCTACCTTAAAGTACAGCTCTTACCTTAGAAAAAAACCTTTTGATTTGATTTAAAATATTTTATATTTATTGAACTGTGTGAATTCATTTGTGGCCTAGTGACAATAATTACTGTACTAACTGTATTGTTGCAGACTGTATGACACCAAACTCACACTAATGATCAAACATTTCCTCTCGCTTATACAACAGAAGCTATATCAACATGACTATATAAACTTTAATAACTGTGCTGTTGTTCACTGTAGAAACACCAAACCCAGCCTGATGATCCAGCATCTCTTCTAGTAAATACTACAGTACTTATTTAAGAGATACAAGTTTTAAGGTAATTTAGCCTATGGATTTTTTTGTATTATTATGATTGACATAAAATCATTAATAGGCAATGACTACTGTAATAACTTTACTGATGACTGTAGTGGCACCAAAACCAAATAACACATCTCTGTAGTTTATACTACAGCTCTGATTTTGATAGAAATAGTTTGTAATTTAATCTATAACTATTACGTTTTTTAAATAATGACTGTAAAAACTGTAATTACTGTACTGTTGTTGACTAAAGTGGAACCAAACTCAGCCTGGTGATCAAACTGCAACTACAACTTTATATATATATATATATATATATATATATATATATATATATATATATATATATATATATATATATATATATATATATATATATATATATATATATATATATATATATATATATATACATACATATACATACATACATATACGGGGCGGCAGTGGCTCACTCCATAAGGACTTGGTCTGGGGACCGAAGAGGGGCCGGTTCGAATCCTGACCAAAACCATGCTTGGAAGTTGGTTTGGTAGCTGGAGAGGTGCCATCAGACTTCCTGAGCACTGCCGGAGTGCCCTTGAGCAAGGCACTGAACCCCAAAACTGCTCGGAAGCGCTTCTTCAAGAGGCAGCAAGCCATCACTCTGACATCTCTCCATTAGTGCATGATCATAGGACTTGTTTGTGCATGTATACTTCAAAAACCTATGTATGTAAAAAGCATGTTCAACAACAGAGTGTAAAGAACTGGATTTCCCGCAAGGGATTAATAAAGTGTGTCTTCTCTTCTCTCTCTCTCTCTCTCTCTCTATATATATATATATATATATATATATATATATATACACATATATACACACACACACACACACACACACACATATATATATATATATATATATATATATACACACATATATATACACACACACACATATATATATATATATATATATATATATATATACACATATATACACACACACACATATATATATATATATATATATATATATATATATATATATATACAGTCAACAACAGTTAAGTTACCACAGTTCTGATATTCATTACCTATTTATGAATCTACTTTTCTATGTAAAAGCTATATGATTGAATTTAAACAGATTCATCTCGTGCAGAGCTGTATTATAAACTGGCTTTAGCTAGTGGCTTTGGTGCCACTACAGTCAACAACAGTAAAGTTATTGCAGTTTTTAAAGTCATTACCTATTAATAAATACACCGTACAGTATGTCAACAATAATAATAAAAAAAAAAATGGCATTAAAACTATTTCTTAAATAACCTAAATCTTAAGAAACTATGACATGTACTATAAACAACCTATGGTCATTTATGTGTGCTGTGATTATGAAGAAGTTTTATGTCCTTATGGTTAAGTTACTGAATTTCCATTCGCACTATTACTCCAATATGGTAATTTGCCATCAGTCCCTAAACTGCCGAGCCAGCCATCACTGCAGTTCATTGAGACAAAGTGAAGCTTTCTGGCTCAAAAGGGGCGCGTTTGGAGGAAAACGTGGTTTTAGCTCACAGCCTTTTTCACACTGATTAAAATGAAGGGCCAACTACGTAGATTAACTGACCCGAAATATGAGTTTATATCAAATTTTCGAGTTTCTAAAGTCGCAAATTTGCAACTTTATAAAGTCACAAATGTACGACTTTTTTAAGTCATAAATTTGTGACTTTATAAACTCAAAAATTTCAAGTTTTTTCTCGAAGATTTTCGAGTTTTCATTTATTTTTTTTATTTCTTCAAGTGGCCCTAATACGCCGTCGTAAGTAAGGAAAGATAGAAAAGATCAAAAATAAAATTAGGTAAGATAAAATAATAATAAAAGTGGGCTGTAATTAGAATAAATTCTCATTGAAGACAAAATCTGGGGAATATACCACCTGGTAGCTGGACATAGTGCAACCTAAAGGCTATAAGATTAATTCAAATATCTGTCAACTATCGTGGACACCATGTATGAAAGGGATAAATATACTAATAAAATATATAAAAGTCTGCAGTGAGTCACCACAGCTGATTTTCCATGTAAAGGAGGGAGAGCGCCCCCATGTGGTGGTCGTGCAGAAGTACAGCCCTGAAGATCATCATAGTGTGGAGACCAGCAGGTCCAGATCCTGGAGAACAAACTGTGTGTGTCACAAGCTTCTGTTGATCTTTCCTCAAACTTTAGGCTCTTTTATTATTGCACCAAATCCACTCCTCACTCTCTCAGTCCATCTTAAACAAGACCCTGACTACAAGTTTACTAAAACATGTCACCTTAGGTTTAATTAAATTTTTATTGTGTTTAGACTACTTGAATGTAATAATTTTCTATAATGTTAGATTGAATGTTCATATACAGAATGAGGCTGAGAGAATACTGTTTTTGATTAGCATATTAACATCAGTTTATTTGCAAAAGCTGAAAACACAATTAAAAATGCAATTCAACAATATTTGATTGTTACTTTATGTGTCTGAAATGACATTACAGGGCTGAACAGAAGTGTTTGGAACACTGCAATAAGTCAAATCCAAGGAAGTTCATTCATTTAATGTCAGCTCTACAAATCTCCAGATTTGTGCCAAGACTGCCTGACAATTTGAGCTACAAATCTTATTTCAGGATTTAAAAACAAATATAAAACATGGATTGCATGTCATGTGTTTAATATCTTCCAATTTTGCAAGACAGTTTGTGCCTCTACAAAGTTTATATGCCTGATTTTAAGACCTTCAGGGACCTTCAGTGGCCCAAATGAGGTTCCTTCTCAGGGTTCTTGGCCTCTCCCTTAGAGTCAGAGTGAGAAGTTCAGTCATCCAGGAGGAGCACAGAGTAGAGTCACTGTTGAGAGGAGCCAGATGAGCTTGCTCAGCATCTGGTCAGGATTCCTCCTGGATGCCTCCCTGGTGAGTTGTTCTGGGCACGTCCCACCAGTAGGAGGCCTTCAGGAAGACCCAGGACACACTGGAGAGACTATCTCTCCCAGCGGGCCTGTGAACACCTCAGGATCCCCCAGGAAGAGCTGGAAGAGGTGACCTGGGAGAGGGGAGTCGCTGAGACCAGACTATAGATAAGTGGAAGAAGATGGATGGACAATAATGATAATAATTATGATTACAGTTATTATTGTTGTTGTTTTTGTTGTTCTTCTTCTTCCTCTGATTATTATTATTATTATTATTATTATTATTAACAGAGTCCCATGACTCCCTGAGTGTTTGTGTCTGTCAGAGATGGAGGTGAAGATCTTCAGTCTGTGGTTCTCTGCTCTCTTCCTGTTTCAGACTCTGAGTGACATCTGCTCCTCTGCTGGTTTTTGTTCAGCCTCATCACTTCATTCATCAACGTGGGAACCAACATACGCCCAACAGGAGCAGAAATATGAGGCTGAATGAGAGACACTGACTCTCTGGATCTGCAGCTCACAGCCGTTCACTGTGTTCACAGCTGAGAAATCAGCTTTCTGAGGATGATTGTAGCTCTTATCTAAACCTCCACTATTCCTGTTTATATCAAGAATCGCTCTGAATGTCTCTGAGTCTTTCTTCTGATACCAGAACACATAGCTACCACCACACCGGTCAGTGCCTCCACAGGTGAAGTAGACTTTGTCTCCCACTCTCCTGGTCAGTGTCAGGTCCTCCTGAGTCAGCTGTGTTGCCGTGGAAACCAGGGCTGCAGACAGAGAGGCAGACAGTTTAATGTCAGTGTTGAGGTGTTTGGTAAAGGTAAAGCTGTGTGGCTCCTGATTGGCTGTAAAGTCTCACCTGAACACAGACAGCACAGGGCAGCAGCTGGAAGGAGAAGCATGATGTTCTGTGGTGTTTCCTCTGAGGAGAAGTGAGGCTCTGACGCTGCAGAGGACAAACCAGGAGCAGCTGAGAGAGCAGAGCAGGAAGACGTGGCTTTGAGCAGAGCCTCACATCTCCCATCAGCCCCTGCTGCACACACAGAGTGACAGAGGGCTGATGTTGTTTCAGTCCAACACGTCTGAACGTCTTCAGCAGCTCTGAGCCTCACAGTCTGAAGCTGCTGAGCCTAAACCAGGGACGGACAGCTCTGGACAACGTCCCGCAGAGTGACGCTGTCCTGCAGAGTCTGTCAACAACAACTAGAAGGTTCTGGAAGAATGTTTGTGCGTCACATTGATCACCATGTCAGAGAGGGAGGTCTCCCCCTTCACACTCAGTCAGCTGCTGCTTCACTGCAAACTCAAAGTCCATCAAGATTTCGACAATAGAAACACTTTTTTCAGACACAGACTCACCACCCACTGGAGAATGGACCACGGCCTGTTTTTGGGTCACGACCCACCAGTTGAGAATCATTACTTTAAGAGACACTAAGAGGTCAGATCAGTCCTGACCTGATGACAGATCAGCTGTAAGGATTTGATTTTATATTCTTCTCAAACTTTAAAAAGAAAGACTAAGGATACTTTCAAACAAGTTAAAAATCATGTTAATTTTTTCAGTTATATCTTGAGGGAGTTCTGCATCTGTTCACCTAATCATTTATCAACGGTATGAATAGTAATTTAGTGGGACTTTATAAAAGTTCACAAACATGTCTTTGATAATCACTTTATTATATCCTTTATTTAACCAGATAAAAGCCTCATTGAGATTTAAAATCTCTTTTTCAAGGGGGACCTGGCATGGCAGCAGCAGACAGTTACACAATAAAAACAACAAATACATTCAGACATCAGCACATTGAAACCAAACCGTTCTGGAAACACCAATTGAAAACAAAATGAGAAGCAGTCAAGAATTAAAACAGTCACAGTGTCCAAGGTTGGCTCTTTCCCGGTCCCTTATCAAAGTCTTAAATTCACCAACTGTGACCAGTTCTGTTAGCCTCAAATCCATCGAGAGACTATTCCAGGTAGAGGGGGCGGCATATTTAAAGGCTGTCTTGCCCAGTTCTGTTCTGACTCTAGGAACAAACATTTTAATGAAATCCTGTAAGCGCAGTCCACGACGGTCACTAGATCTGATCAAATATGTAGTCAAATAAGATGGTAGCAGCCCAAGAACAGCTTTGTAAATAAAGAGTAGCAGGTGAGAGTGTCTACGGACAGACAGGGAGGGACGATTTGCAGCAGCATATAGCAGACAGTGATGGACACCATAGCCACAGCCAGTAATAAAACGTAGAGCACAGTGATACACAGTATCAACTAATTAGTAACTTATTAAAAGTAAAAAGAAAACAAAAGCAAAATCTGAAGAACATGTGTTATTGCTGTTTAATCCAACTATTCACTTGAGAATCACACAAAATTTAAATAAAAAAATAACCAACTAACTTGCAATGCAGTATTGTGATATGCTAAAAGTGTGCAAAGATAATATTTTGTTGAACTTCAGACAAAGTTTTGGGAATATACCACCTGGTAGCTGGACATGGTGCAACCTTAAATGGAATATAAATCATTCCAAATGTCTGTATACTATAGTGAACACCATGCATGAGAGGGTTAAATAGACAAATTAAACATGGTCGCAGTCTGCAGTGGGTCGCAGCAGCTGGTTTTCCATAAAGGAGAGAGAGCGCCCCCATGTGGTGGGCGTGGAGAAGTGCAGCCCTGCTGATGCTGCTGCTTCACAGCGTGGAGATCAATATCTGCTAATGTGGCAAGACAAAATGTGTTTCCACATAGTTCCTATGCCTGATATTAAGACCTCCAGGGATTCAAATTTTGCTTGTTTCGTTTGCAGATACTTTTTGATAATTACAAATTATTCAGGGCTTTATTTTTGTTTCCAATTCCTTCTAATAAGATGTCAATCTGGACTTATTAAACGAGTATACAATATTAGATAGTATCGCAATTATTTTTTTTACCTGAAATTCGACAAAATTAACTTACTTAAACCTGAGTTTTCTAAAAAAGAATAACATAAATAAAAATGGTTTGGATTAGATAAGATTGGATAGAATTTTATTAATCCCTTACGAAGACTCCCTCAGGACAGTTTAGATTATAGCAGCATTTTATAGCAGGACACAGGGTAAAATTGAAAACACTTTTTTCAGACAGACTCATGACCCACTGGAAAATGGTCCATGGCCAATTTTTGGGTCATGACCCACCAGTTTAGAATTAACATTCACTGTCATGACTGATGTCTCATTTACTTTATAACATACAGCGCTGAAATATCTTTCTTAAAGCAAGGTATAATAACTGAATAAAACTAAATACATACGTACAACGGGGTCCAAAGTACACAAAACAAGTAAATATAAAGTAAATGCAGTCTAAAATCCAATTTAGTAACCATCTTAAGGCAAGTGGTTTCCAACTTTATTTTAAGTAAGGCCAACTTGTTCATTTTTAGAGTGTGTGACTAGACTGAAGGACAGTCAGTAAACGGGCCAACCAAAGTTCAGACCAGGTCATGACATCCACCCGGCACGTGCACGTTGCTGTCAGAGCAGCAGAGCCCACACTGGGGTTGGTTTGATTTATGCTACAGCGCACACCTGTGCCTGATGGAGGCAGATAAGCCATCAGCTCTGTGACAGGAGGAGCAGCATCTAGATACCATTTTCAACTTTCAACACAGACGTTACAAACTTTGACTAAGATGCTCGAGGACTAAAGAAATGAGAAACATAAAGGATTGTAATGATATCTAAAGACTAATAAGCACAATTAGAGAGTTTATTTACAATGACCATGACTGACGATTGTAAATCGCAGTAACTCTGTCATTTCTCACACTGTCTTCATAAAAATTGTATATTTGCAATCCCAAGACTAGCCCAGCACTCACCGTGTGCTTAAAATATCAATAGCTTTTATGGTTTGTGAAATATAAGTCGATGTTCAACACCATTAAAGAAAACAAGGAAAAGCATTACAAATTGTCAGTGAAATAAAGCACCTGTGTGACTGATGGTAATCTCTCTCTCTCTTTGAAGTTTGATACATTAATCTGGTGTTTGATCTCTGTGGTCTGTGTGTGTGCTTGTGCTTCTGACATTTAGGGCACCTCAACCTAACACAACATCAGTATTTGGGGACACATAGTATTCATGGGGACACTTCCTATAGATGTATAGTTTGTGTCCCTAAATTAAACTGTGTGTGCAGTGCGCATTTGTTCGCGTGTGTGTGTGTGTGTGAATTAAAGACATGGAAGCCTTAACAGCACGCCCACTTATAAAGTGCTTGTTGACATCAGTCTGTTAGGGAGGGGAAACACCAACAGGTAGATCAAGAACACAGCTCAAGGTCAGGTGCCAGGTGATGATCATCAGCTAATCAGGCCACACACGACTTAAACACATGAATGAAGTCTCCTGGCATCTCTAGAACTATTTCTGCATGTCATCCAGCTGAAATGCTGCTTGAGGCTGGCCTGTATTAATAAGAAAGAGCCCAGCAGCGACCCGAGCCCCACTCATGATTCCCGTGGAATTGTCTAGTTGATTTCTTCTTCTTCTTCAACTATTTTCAACAGACATTACAACCTTTGACTAAGATGCTGGAGGATTAAGGAAAATGAGAAACATAATATTATTATTATTGTTATCACTTTTATCATTATTGTAATTATTATTATGTTTTTTAATTATTTTATTATTGTTGTTAACGTTATTGTTATCAAAATTATATTGGTATTATTTAATTTTCTAATTTTATTTTATTATTATCATTATTTTACTTTCTTAATTTGTATTGTACTATCATTATTATTATTATTATTATTATTATTATTATTATTATTATTATTATTATTATTATTATTATTATATTTATTATTAATTAAGTATTATTAAGTATTAGTTGTATTTACAATAATAATAATAATATTGTTAGACTGATTTTGGTGCATTCCTAATTTTTTGGCACATACTTTTTAAAATACACTAAAAGATTTGACATTTTTCATCATGCTTTACATGACAATCAAACACTTAATCTGTTGAACAAATATAAAAATGAAATTATAAAGGTTTGTCCTTCATAATAAAGATTTAAAATGAAAGATTGCATTAGTTTGTTTCATATAAAAGTAGGATCAAATAATCAATCAATCTTTTATTTAACCAGTTGAAAAAAACTCATTGAGATTCATAACCTCTTTTACAAGAGTGACCTGGCCAAGATGGCAGCACAGAAACAGAAAATAAAACAGATTACGGTTACAGACACACTACAGAGAAACTGCTTTGGGATTATATTGTTACACAGCGCAATCACAAGAGCCAATTAAGCTCACTTCTCTGTCCTTTATAACTGCCTTGAATTCCCCGAGGGTTACAAGATGTGTCAACTTCAAATCCTTCTGCAGCTCATTCCAGGCAGACGGGGCAGAAAATTTAAAAGCCGTTTTGCCCAATTCAGTTCTTACTCTTGGAACCTGCAGCTGTATGATGCCCTGAGAGCGCAGGCCATATTGGCTGACATTTCTACACATGTGTGAACACAGATATGTAGGCAGAAGTCCAAGAAGAGATTTATAAATAAAAATCAGCCAATGAGAAAGTCTTCGAACATACAAGGAAGGACAGTGCGCAACAGCATATAGGGAACAGTGATGTACATGATAGCTGCAACCAGTAATAAAACGCAAAGCACAGTGGTAAACAGTATCCAATTTCTTGAGAAACTGCTTAGGAGCATTCATAAAAAATAATAAAAAATAATAAATAATGTAATTTCAATGGATATAAATGGGACATTTTTGTCATAAAGAACACATGTCAGTCTGTCTCTGTCTCTGTCCTCTCAGTTTCTAATAATATCCTAAAATAATAATGTTAACAGTAATAATAATAATAATAATTAAGCTAACGAACTAAAGATCTAATGTAAAGTTTTAAATGACTTATTAAATCTAAAAGTTAGTACTTCTATAAATAAGATGGATTTTTCATACATGTTTGCCTTTAAAACTTGTATTAACAACAATCAGATATTAGGGTTTTCTTCTGTATTATTTTTACATCTGTATATTTGAAAGACAGCATGAGAAATAACTTTATCAACATTTATATTTACTCAAATTAAATTAATATTCTGTTTTATCTGCTGAACACAGAAGTCAAGACAGTTTCAGGCTTTTACTGAAAGAAACAGAGAAACAGTTATCAAGTTTATTTTATTACATCTTTTTATTTTAACAAATGAAATTGGTGCAGACAAATGAGCTCAGACAGAGATCAGTGTTTCCTCTTCATTTCTGATTTAGTCAGGACTCTGAATGAACACACAGTTTCACTCTAAACTTTTTATTTCAGAGTTTAAAGAAAACAAACAGAAACATAAAATGTGTCAGCAGAAATGTTGGTGACCTGCATGTTACATGAGCTAAAACACTGCTGTGAAAAAAGAAAACATTTGGTAGCTTCAACTACACAAACAAACAAACATGAAGCAGTAAACTCTGATCTTTAGCTCTGTTGTGTCACACTGACTGAGGAGAGTCAGCAGAGAGAGAGCCATGATGGTGAAGTCCTGATCAGGAAGAGTCCACAGCAGTACAGCAGAGTCTTGAGGGTCAGCAGAGAGTACAGGAGCAGCAGCAGCTTCACTCTGCACTCAGACAGGAAACTCTCTGACACACAACAACAACAACAACAACATCAACAACAACAACAACAACAACAACCTTCATCAGTAACTTTAATTCTGTGGGCTGGTTTTCTCGTGTTAATGAAGTGTTCTGGTGCATTCTGGGAAAATAATTAAGGACAAATACCAGGGATTTCAGGAGTTTAAAAAAAAGAGATTAATTACCCTTTTGACTACCATCAATAAATTCAATAATATGTTATGTTTTAAGGACAAAACAAATCCAATCATGGTTTGATTCTGTTAACATTTCAAGGAGCAGAAAATAACTACAAACTAGAAAACATTCGGAGAGCGCAGACCTCCACCAGCGCCACAGTCCTCTCCCATATTGTGATTTTCACCATAAATATTACTCCTACCTTTATTTCATATAAATATTTAGATTTCTTGACCACAAAAACATGACATTAGCAACTGGATTTATTATTACCTCCGCCAAGGAGGTTATGTTTTCGGGAGAGTTTGTCTGTCTGTCTGTGAACAAAATAACTCAAAAAGTTATGGATGGATTTGGATGAAATCTTCAGGAAATGTTCTTCATGGGAAAAGGAAGAACTGATTCGATTTTAATGTTGATCCGGATGGCCATGACAAAAAATGTGATTTTTGTGAATAACTACTGAACTAAAATAGATGTCATTATGAATCCAATTGCTAATGGTATCTTTATATGGAGGTGGTCTGCGCTCTCCGAGTGCTTTTCTAGATTGGTAAATGAAACTCTCAAAAGCATACTGGAGATCTTTCTGTCCTATCTGTCCTGCTTTTGTTTGGTAATTATTCAAAAAAATCCCATTTTTTTGTCATGGCAGCCAGACGCTGATCAGGATCAACACCAAAATCGAATCAGTTCTTCCTGGCCCGAAACTGACCAGGGAGGCCGTGGTTTCCATGCATGTACAGTCTTCTGAGTGGAGTCCCATGGTGCCTGCTGAAACGACAGGACCTGCTCTTACAGCTGGGGGGCAACATCTGGCATCCAAATCCGGAGCACCTGCAATTGTGGGTATGGCCCTTGAGGGGCCTGAACCACATTTATCTGATTGTGACCAAGCAGTTATCCAAACCGTAAATGACTCCAGGACGCACGAGGACATTTTATGAAAACAGATGGAAACTCTTTTTGGAATGGTGTAAGGCCCACAAGGAGACTCCTGAGAGTGCCACAGTGCCAGCAGTACTGCAGTTTCTGCAGACTTTACTCGAGAAGGGACTCTCTGCCTCCACCTTAAGGGTATGTGACTGCAATTTCAGCCTGGCATAGAATAGCTGATGAAAACACCTTGGGGTCCCACAGTCTGGTGACCCGGTTTCTCAGAGGAGCTCACCGTGGAAGTCCTCTGCAGGCTTTTAAAGGAAAAGTTCGGTTCCTGCAGCTTTTACATTGTTTATAGAATGAAGAACAACAATATACTCACCCAGAAGGCTTTCCTGATGCAAACGGTGCTTCGGGAGATATTTAGATCCAAAATCGAGCAGCGGACACCGATATAATGGTAGCCCGTAGGGCATGGTTCGCCGCTCCTAAAAACTGCATTAATCGTCCAAAAACTCATGTTTTTCACCAATATTCCATCATGATTCGCTCCGAATGGACTGCCATTGCAGTCTGTGTCTTTCCACACAGCCCTGTGTGGCTGTGCTGACCTCTGAACTGACAAGTTTGTTTACGTCTCCTTCGCGCATGCGCAGTGCGGTTCATTGTTTCAGGGGAAGACCGGCAGCTACAAATCGACTTTCTTCTTCCAGTTTTGTGCAAACTGGACGAATATCTATGGGATGAAGATGTTGTGGAGGAGAACTTTGAATATGATGGACGTCCTTACAGTTTGGAGCCAGATTATACAGATAAGGAGCTCATAGAAATGAGGAAGCGATCTCAACGCTCCAGAGAGTACTGCGCATGCGCAAAGGGGACGTAAACAAACTCGTCAGTTCAGAGGTCAGCACAGCCACACAGCGCTGTGTGGAGAGACACAGACTGCAATGGAGGACCATTCGGAGCGAATCATGATGGAATATTGGTGAAAAACATGAGTTTTTGGACGATTAATGCAGTTTTTAGGAGCGGCGATCCATGCCCTACGGGCTACCACTATATCGGTGTCCGCTGCTCGATTTTGGATCTAAATATCTCCCAAAGCACTGTTTGGATCAGGAAAGCCTTCTGGGTGAGTATATTGTTGTTCTTCATTCTATAAACAATGTAAAAGCTGCAGGAACCGAACTTTTCCTTTAAGGTTCCCCCGTGGGACCTACCTTTGGTGCTTTAAGGCCTTTGCCTCCCCCCTTTGAGCCTCTAGGACAGTCAGGGATTGAGTGGTTATCATCAAAGACTGCTTTTCTTGTGGCAATGGCTTCAGCAAAGCAAGTGAGCGAGCTTCAAGCCTTGTCAGTGAGTGACGCATGCATGCGCTGGAACTCAGATGGCACAGGAGTGTCACTCCGGCCTAACCCAGTGTTCATCCCTAAGAGGTTGGGGGCAGACTACATCAATCAGGTCATTGAGTTGGGAGCTTTTCTCCCCTCTTCCAGGCAGGGACAGGGGATCAATTCAGCAGAGCTGCTCTGCCCAGTTAGGGTCTTGAGACACTACATCCAGGCAACCTTGAGCTTTCGCCGCTCTGACTGCCTGTTTATCTCCTATGACAGACACAGGAAAGGACAGGCCCTGTCTAAGAAGAGACTTTCCAGGTGGATGGTTATGGCAATTGAAGAGGCCTACAGGTCAAGGGGTCTGCCAATGCCTCTTAATATCAAGAGTAATTCAACCCGAAGTGTCTCAACTTCCTGGGCAACACTACGAGGGGTCCTTCTTAGTGAGATAAATACCACAGCTACTTGGGCCACACCATGTGCCTTTGCCCATTTTACAGAGTAAATGTTGCTCCCAAGGCCCCGGCAGCAGCAGTTTTTCAGGAATCTTAAACTCTTCACGGTGAGTTGGGATTCCTGGTGAACCTGCTGGTATTAGTTATCCAGTGTTAAGAACTGCCTCTGACGGACATCCAGAATTCATAGAACAGCAGTTACATACATAACTCTGATTTTAGCTTTAAAGGTGAATAAAAGTGGATCTCACCGTCTGTGTGCTCGGGCTCAGGATGGCTGCAGATTGGATGAAGAGGGACTTCTGTCAGAGGAAGAGTCAGAGCTGAAGGTCAGTGCTGTGCTCTCCAGGCTTCACCTGAAGCTCAGTCACTGCTCCACACAAACCCCACACCTGGTTTACCTGTGTCTGTGTGGGCCTGCTCGACCCCCCCCTCGTGCCTCACAGAGCAGTGGTATCTGTCTGTGCTGTCCTCTCTGCGCTGCACCAGGAGGATGGAGGTGGTCCGTCCAGACTCTCTGACTTCCAGCTGCTCTCCATCAGCAGGCTGCAGCTCCTCTAGACCACCGTCCTGTCCTCGTTTTTTCCACCAGGAGATGTGGACCAGAGGAGGGACCATGTGTGAGGCCACACACAGCAGAGAGCTCTTCTCCTTCAGAGGGGCTCTGGATGCTGCAGGGTAGACCCTCACCACGGGCTTCACCATAGGAGTATCTGGAGAACACAAACATGGAGTAAATCTGCAGCCTGAGCTCTATGGCTGAGTGTAGTCGAGCAAATGATGATGAATTATGTTAATGTCGATCATCAACCTTCACCCTTAGATACTCGATAAAGTCCCTGCAATATCTTTGTCATCAAAGTTTAGAAATTTGATTTTCCTCGCCTTGCCGTGCAGACGGACCTGCCTGATTCTGAAATCCTGCATGTCCGCCTTGCCTCCATTGACCAACGACTTCATTCGGCTAAATGCTTAACAGCTCAATCAGGGAAGAGGGAACAACAGCTTCGGCGTTTGCAGAGTAGCGTGTGAGCCTCTTACCATGCTTGGTTTGTTATCCAGACAAGACTATCCAGTCAGATTTCTTGTCCAGAAAAGAAACTCCTGCTTCTCTGTGCGTCTATTCGTCATTGTTGTTTGTGAAAGTTTTTTTTCTTCATTCGTTTGTTGAAACAGCGCTGCGTCTCTGCAGACCTATACCGCCATCTACTGAACTGGCATGTACACTTCAGCGGATTAATTCGTCTCCGAGCGTCGTCTGAGCGCAGAAGAACTCTAAAACACAAAGGAAAAATCTTTGCATCATTAAGTCAGGAGTTTCCATGTAAACGTAGCCTTAGTGATGTGGAGGGCCACATTTGGCCCTTGGGCCGCCTCTTGCCCACCCCTGTTGTAGGGCGCAGACCCTGTTTTTCCTGTATCGATTCTTTTTTATTATTATTATTCCACGCGTATTTAAACTTTAATTTGACCCCCTAAACATGCTCAAAAACTCACCAAACTTGGCATGCACCTCAGACTCAGCAAAAAATTTGATAAAACGGAAAAAAAATTAACCCTCAACATTCCAAAATGTGCTCTCTAGGGCCACCTGGAAACACTAAAATGGACCTCATTGCCACTAGGAATGTAGTAGAGACGTCTAACAATTGCCAAAACGTCAGATAAACACTGAAAAAAAAGATAAAGTAGGGTTGATAGCAATATGATATTGGGTATGTTATACAGTGTGAACCACAGATATATGTACATGCAGCATGTGCTCTATCATTTTGGTTATATAGATGAACTCTGAAAACAGCTTTTAACACTGAAGACGTTTCTCAGAACATTTTATCACACCACACGGACATTCTGTTACCAACATTAGCATCATGTCTTAGAGAACTTATTAAAGGTCTCCAGATGTCATTAAGAACAGGTCATTTTGAAAGAGTGTGTTTTTAGTGTGTATCAACAAATTAGCCCACTGCTTGGTTAGCTAACATGATAATAATAATAGTAATACATTTTATTTAGAAGCGCCTTTCAAAACACCCAAGGACACTGTACAGGATAAAACAACAATAAAATCAATCAAATGATGATTTAAAGTGGCCAACAAGGCCATACATGAGCAAGCCAACAATGCTAAATCATGTTTCTGTATGTCTGTGTCTGTGTGAGTGGATAATTGTCTGCTTATGTGTCTTAAAGGAGGGGTGTGTGTCTGCGTGTTCTTGTATTTCCACCCTTCCAAGGACCACAACCACCGAAAACACCTTCCATATTAGGACCTTTGGACAAGTTAGGACCAAAACCCTGGTCCTAACAAGGAAAACCTTTGAAACACACAGGAAATGCCATTCTAACATGCCTGGTGTAAAAATCATCAAATTTAAAAGAGGAATAAAAATATATTTCAGGTTCATTATTTAAATGTTTTAGCACAGAAAAAGTGGTGCGGAAGTGTTACTTAAGAGGAATTTAAGGGAATTTTATTTTTATTTAGATGGTCCCAACAAAAATAGTAAAAGTACCAAAAAATTTAAAATGTCCCAACAAGAAAAGTGAAAATCTGTAGGGCTTTAAAACTGTACATTTTTCCTTTCTGTGTGTGTAAATTAATTCTGCTGTGATAGCATTAAAATGGATTTTTTTCCTGGTCTAGGGATGTATTTGATATGTTTCTAGGATGGCTGGAAAGTCTGGTCCTATCAAGAATTGTGAAAAACTGTGGTCTTTAAAAGGTAACAAATACGAGCAGGTGTGTGTGTAGTTATTTACATGGCTGCATATTGCTCTATTCTTTCTAAAGCCAGCGAAAAGTGTGTGAAGTGCAACAATCATGGTAGGAAGCAGGTTATTTGTTACATCTGCACAGACAAGAAAATCAAAACACACCCACACAAAGTGAAAAATAAACATCTTACAAACTTGAAATCTTTTTTCTGTGGGTCAAAATGTGCTGAAGTGAAAATACAAGGTTATTCTTCACCAAAAAATTACTCTCTATATATATCTTTAAAAAAAACCTTTTCCCTTATCTATAAGTTACTTTTATTGCGTGAATACAAAATGTAGGCTAATTTAAGAAAGTAAAGATTTTCAGGATTGGGCTATGATTGTTTTTTTTGTGATAGCAGCTAAACAATTTTTTTTTTTAAATAGTCCTTTTAAATCAGATTTTTAACTACATATTGCGGGCCAGATACAGTATTATTGTAGACGGGCCAGTTTTGACCCACGGGCCGCTAGTTGCCGACCGCTGCCGTAGAGCATCCTGGAGTGTTGTGATAGCAGCTTTTAGATAAAATGTATTACTATTGTTATTAAAGATGGCATAAAACACATTGATTCTTATTTTTGACACTCTTGTGGAAGAGTGTTAGTGTGATAAACATTAAATCTAAACAGGCAAATACAAAAATAAACAACAGAGCTCCAACATCGACCCAGTGTTTAACTCAGTTATTGGAGCCAAAAGGAAATTTATATAAATAATAAATTTAATTTATGGTAAACTGGCTCAAGGATAATATTAATTTATATAATGCATTGCTTTAAATGTTCTCACCTGCCTAATTTAAAATATTTTATTTTTTTAGCATTTAATTTGAAATATTTTGTACAAATAGGAATGACTTTTTGTATAACAACAAATTGACCAAATAATTTTTCATTGCTCTGCCCTTCCCTACATACCTACATATCTAGTTCAGTTTATTTAATGTGATTAGTGACACCTAAACCAGACGATTGAGAGTGCGAGCAGAAAAATTTGTTGACTGCAGAGAGCTGGAGATAAAAACTCTTTTTGCCCGACATACGGTTAAATCATCGTCGTTATTTAGAGCAGCACCAACCACCTGCAGTTAAAACCCGCTAACTGTCACTGAGCACAGGAATCAGCCTCTTTTTAACCATTTAATGCCTGAAAATACAAATTATAGACAGAAAATCCTGTTTATTTGGAGCTAAAATTTTAATTTCACTTTCTACTGAAATCCTAACAAATCAAAATTTACATAAAATTAAAAAGAAATGTTTTTGTACCTCATTTGGTGTTTTTGGTCACTGATAATCCACATGTGGACATTTTTATCATTTATCTGATTGTATTCAAATGTTTTTTAGTAATTCATTAATCATACTAATTAGACAGAGTTATCATTAAAGTGTGTATAGAATATGAAACAGCGGTCGTTAAAGGGTGAACCAGACTTTAGTGAATCTGCGCACAGTCCTGTTTCTGTGAAACACGAGTGCTGCAGACTCAAAAATATCAAAGTTAAAGAAGCTTCATGAATAATCAGCGCTGATCATTTTAGATTCATTTCACATGTTTAGTGACCGAACTAAAATATAATATTAATATATGAGAACTTTTAAAACAAATAGAAGTTTTAGCGTAAGACTTCACCATTTAAACTTCTACATAAATAAAGACACATTTATTATTTTAATTTATATTTCAGTTTTTTGTTCCATTTTAATCAAACTTTCATTAAAAAGATTTAACTTTATCTTTTATAAAATGACAGAGCTAATTCAAACCACTCATTACAACCTGCTCCCTGTTATTTTTTTATTTTTAACGATTTAACTTTTACTCGACTGTTTGGCAGAGGTCATCAGTAAATTCAGGGATATTTAATGTTTTAAAAAACAGAACAGATCAAATCATTGTTCTAATCCATTTATATTTCAGGGAACAGAAATGAACAAACCATAAACCAGATATTTTCTTTGTGTGGGATTTAAAGGTTTTAAAAGCCGACAGTTGATTACGTGATGTCAAACAAATGCACAAATATTCGAGACAAAATCAGTTTTTAAAAAGGTGGGGATGTTTTTGAATAAAAAAGAAATAAAAACCATCAAAAATAAATAATTCTGAGTTTGACAAAAACATTTTTCTACGAATAATAAAAATACACAAAAATATGTAAATCATCAGTAAATTGTAAAGTTGCATATTTAAAATTATGATGATAATAATAATTATAGTTTGTCACTTTTTAAACCTTTTGGTCTCTCACAAAGAAAATATCATTATTTTAGTTTATTTGCATTTTTTCCATTTCTTAAAATCTTTGACAGGAACAAAAAATTATGTGTTATTTATTGATTTTTTTAAATAATTTTTCATATTCTGTATTTATTGACCTCTGCCAAACAGTATAGCTGGAGTTAAAGGGTTAATCCAGAGCATTTTTAAATCCTTTTATTCAGAGCGTTCTACTTTATTATGTCATGGTGTTTTAGATATGCATCTATATTTATTTTTATTTAAATACACAAACTAAGTTTGATTTGATCCTGCAGAAATGCCTTCTCGTTTTGTTCCTACTTTAAAAGAATGATAATAAATATTTGAAACAGAAATTCAAACTGTAATTTCAAATTTTAATTTCAGATTAAATTTGAGTTACATATCACTTGTAATTTGTTAATTTACAGTTTATTTTGTGCTGCTCAGAGCACAAAATAAACTGTAAATTTATCATATTTTATTCTTAAGATAACCATATTAAAGATCAAACATTTCTGATTTATGAAGCTTTTTAAAAGCAGCTATTTAATCTTTTCATGCATTAATTAATAAATTACCAAGTAATGCATTTTAAAATGTTATTTTGTACTTTCAAACAAGTTAAAAGTCATCATCTTTATTTCCTTTTCACAATTGTATTTAAGCGAGTGATGCATCTGACCACGACAGTGTGCACCGTGCATCAACAGTATAAATAGTAATATTGTGGAATTTAATTAAAATCCACAAATGCATCTTTACATTTTATAAGTATTAGAAAAGGAAAAAGAAAAATCTGTTTATGTGTTGTTGCTGTTTAATCAAACTGTTCACATGTGAATTACATCGAAATTTAAAAAAATATATATAAAATTATGTAAAATCTGAAAACAGGCAAATTTGTCCCTTCTTCAGGCATTTTGAATTTATGATGAAAATATCTTTACATGGTAAAAATGTACAAATATAATATTTATATGAAACTCTAACAGTTTGAGAATTTACCCGCTGTTATTAGGACATGATACTGTAACCTAAAGCGTATAAACATTTTCCAAGTGTCTGTAATCTCCATCACAACCTCCATGTCTATTTCAGGTCCTTTTTTTAACCCGTGTGAGTCGATTTAATTTATGAACCTTTGAGGTCATTAAGGGACAAAAATGTTTTCATGCAAAACTGCTTTTCAACATGACAGATTCATATTTATTTTGCTTTTTGTTGAAAAAATATAAATGTTTTATAGCAGTTTTGGAAGATAACTTGTTGTTAAATGTTTACCTTAAAGGGAATCAGTTTAAGAAACTTACACTACAAGAAAGAAAGAAAGAAAGAAAGAAAGAAAGAAGAGATCAAAATCAATTTTACTAACCAACTGTACATTCAAACCTGGTCTTTATTAAAAAAAATAATCCCACACGCATTTATTAATTGCAACATATTTAACGTTAATGTTTCTTTTGAAAAAGACAGTTACATCTTTTAATCATCAGGGAATTTAAAGGTTTAAAATAATTAAATTGGTTCAATATTTTGTTTTTTTATTAGGACTGAAGATGATTGAAACATTTGAGTCAAAAACTCCCTGAAGAATAAAAATGTTTGTGTTCACCAGCAGCAGAGTTTTTAGTTTTACTCAGAAAATGAAGCAGTTTAAGCTCTGATGGAGTAAATTAATAATTCATCACTGTTTGCTCTTCTCAGGACTCCTCAGAGAGAAAAATTTAGAAACATTTTTCTTCAGGAGAAAATCAGTCATTAAAATACCAAAGATTTAAATATTCTTACCTGAAACCACCAGTTTAGTCCCAGAGCCAAAGATCAAGTAACCGAGCCCCGCACAGTGAAACAGAGTGTGACTAAAACTCCTCTGCAGCTGAAAGAGTCCTCTTCATGGACCAGGACCAGGTTCCTGCTGAAAGAGTCCTCTTCATGGACCAGGACCAGGTTCCTGCTGAAAGAGTCCTCTTCATGGACCAGGACCAGGTTCCATGAGGATCTGGTCCTTCAGCCTGATGATCTGGACCTCCAGCAGAGTCTCTGTGGACCATGGTGTCCTCAGAGGGTTCAGACTGAAGGACTAACAGGGACAAACTGCTGAGGCTTTTCCTTGTGGATCAGCTCCTTCTTCATCACCATGGAGCAGAAACACCAGATCAGCTGTGAACCACCTTCAGACCAGAACCACCTTCAGACCAGAACCACCACCAGACCTGGAGGGACACACATCAGTGAGTGAATGTGAGAGTGAATGGGTCAGTGTGACCTGCAGTGTAAAGCAGTGAGTGAATGTGAGAGTGAATGGGTCAGTGTGACCTGCAGTGTAAAGAAGTGAGTGAATGTGAGAGTGAATGGGTCAGTGTGACCTACAGTGTAAAGCAGTGAGTGAATGTGAGAGTGAATGGGTCAGTGTGACCTGCAGTGTAAAGAAGTGAGTGAATGTGAGAGTGAATGGGTCAGTGTGACCTACAGTGTAAAGCAGTGAGTGAATGTGAGAGTGAATGGGTCAGTGTGACCTACAGTGTAAAGCAGTGAGTGAATGTGAGAGTGAATGGGTCAGTGTGACCTGCAGTTTAAAGCAGTGAGTGAATGTGAGAGTGAATGGGTCAGTGTGACCTGCAGTTTAAAGCAGTGAGTGAATGTGAGAGTGAATGGGTCAATGTGACCTGCAGTGTAAAGCAGCTTTGAGTAGTCAAAGACTAAAAAAGAGATAAATAAGTCCATTTACCATTTACACACAGACATAAAAACAAATATGACAATTAAATTCACAAAGGTAATTATTATTAATAATAAAACTGAAAGTAGAATTGTAAATAAACAAGCCAAAAAACCTGTGAAAATACTTTGAGTACTACTTTTACTACTAATATTTTTTTAAGAATAAAACAAATAATATTAGGACTTATTATTATAAAAATTATCCTAATCATTATTATTATTATTATTATTATTATTATTATTATAATCGTAATTATTATTATTTTAACTATTATTATCATTATTAGCAATAAGATTATCAGCAATACCATAATTATCAAGATCATAAATAATTTCAATAGTTTTGACATTGTTATTTGATCATTTAATTATAGTTATTATTATTATTATGATTATATTATTGTTATTATTATTATTGTTAAATAATAACTAAATAATAAGAACTAAATAATGTTAAATAATAATGACTATTATTATTTAATTTTTTATTCATTTCTTTTATCATTATTTTTATTGCTATTAATATTATTATTATTATTATTATTATTATTATTATTATTATTACTATTAATGCCATTATTATATTATTTTATTATATATATAGATATTTATTATAATCATTCTTCTTCTTCATCTTCTCCTGCTTATTGTTATCGAAATTATTTAATTTATTTTTGTATTTCTTTTTTTTTTTACTTTCATTGTTATCATTATAATGAACTTATTATTGTAATTATTGTTGTTTTTATTATAATAATAATAATAATTATTATTATTATTATTATTATCATTATTATTATTATTATTATTATTATTATAAATATAATCATTATTATTATTATAATTATTATTATTATACTATTAGCATGATTAATGTTAATTTTATCATTACTGTAATTATTGTTATAATTTCAATTATGAATTTATTATTATAATTAAAACTAACATTATAATTCTTATATGGTAACAATCATTATTATCCTCATGTCTTTAAATAATTATTATTATTTTATTTCAATCATATAATAAAAATAATAATATATATTTATTTTTATTTTTATTATTATAATTATTGTTATTATTATGACCATTATCATTATTGTCATTGCTTTTGTAATTATTGTTATTATTAAAATCAATGACAATGTTTATAATTTATATTATAGTAACAATAATAATTTAAAAAATTATTATTTTTTTGATGATACTTATTATTAGTATTATTATTATAATTATTATTATTATCATTATTATTAGTATCATCAATATCATTATTACTACTATTATTATTTTCTTTTCTATAATTATTATAATCATTTTTATTTTATTTCTATTATTATTACTATCATTGTTATTATTACTATTATTACTTTTATTTTTAATCATTATTGCGATCATTACTATTATTTTTTATTATTATTATTATTATTATTTTATGCAATATTATTTTTAATATTTTATTTTTATTACTTTTGTTGTTGCTATTCATATTATAATCATTATGATTATTGTTGTTTTTAATAATATTTTGGCATTATTATTAAAATCTATTATTATGAATAGTCAATCATTAACAGTTAATATCATTATCGTCATTATTTTCATAATTGTAATTATAATTATTAATATGATTATTACTGTTGTTGTTGTTTTAAATGTAATTATTTTATAATAATCATCATAACTGTCAGTAGTTATGACATTTATTCATTATAATAATTATTACTATCATTATTATAATTACTATAATTTCTTTGTTTTACCATCATCAACATTCTTATCATTATTCATATTATCATTATTAATTATTGTAATTATCATCATCATCATCATCATCTTTCTTGTCATTATCATAATTATAATTATTATTATTATTTTTATTTTTACTATTTTTATTATTATTTTTTACAATTTTTATTACAATTTTTATTGGTGTTATTATTGTTATCATCATTGTTGTCATTATTATTATTATAATAGTAATAATTATTATAATTATTCTTATAATTATTGTTATTACTATTATTTTTAATATTACCATCATCATCATTCTTTTCATTTATATTATTATTATTATTATTATTATTATTATTATTATCATTATTGTTATTAATAGTTTTTTATTATTATTATTATTAGTAGTAGTAGTAGTAGTATAAGGCACTATACTTGTTATTATTATTATTATTATTACTATTGTTTATGCTATTGTTGTTGTACTAATTTTTTGTTTGTTGTTATGAATATTATAATGATTTTTTATAATTATTTTTATTGTTGTTATTGTTGTTTTTATTATTTTTTAGGTTGTTATTATTAAGAAATGATTAAATTATTATTATTATTTTCATCAATACCGTCATTAGTATCATTGTCGTACTATTATTATTGTTTAAGTAAAATTATTATGATTATTATTTTATAATTATTAATTTTTTTTATCATTATAATTGTTTCTATTATTCTTATCGATATTATTTTATTGTTAGTATAATTATTATCATTATTATACTTATTTTTATTATCATTATTACTAATATTATTATTCTGATCATCATTATTATAAAAATATTATTAGTATTCTTTTTATTATTATTTTTTTATTATTATCATCATTATCATTCTTATCGTTATTATTATTATTATTATATTTTTAATGATTATTATTATTGTTATTATTATTAGCAATAACCTTATCATAATTATTATTATAATCATTATTATTTTATTATTGGTATTATGATTATTATTATCATAAGAATAATAATGATAACAATGATAATTATAATAATAATTATTATTATTATTATTATTAGTAGTAGTAGTAGTATTAATATCATGATTATTGTAACTATTATTATAATTATCAGTAGTAGCAGTAGTTGTATGAGCATTTTTGTCATCAGTATTATTATTATTATAATTGTTTTTAATCATATTATTATTATTATTATTATTATATTTATCATTTTTATTATTAATATTATTATCATTATTATTGTAATAATAATAATTTTTTTTTTTTTTTTTTATGTATATTAACAGAGGCCCATGACTCCCTGAGTGTTTGTGTCTGTCAGAGATGGAGGTGAAGATCTTCAGTCTGTGGTTCTCTGCTCTCTTCCTGTTTCAGACTCTGAGTGACATCTGCTCCTCTGCTGGTTTTTGTTCAGCCTCATCACTTCATTCATCAACGTGGAGGCTTCATTAACCGAGCTGTCATTCATCAACGTGGAGACTTCATCAACCAAGCTGTCATTCATCAACGTGGGGGTACCAGCAGACACCAAACAGGAGCAGAAATATGAGGCTGAATGAGAGTCACTGACTCTCTGGATCTGCAGCTCCCAGCCGTTCACTGTGTTCACAGCTGAGAAATCATCTTTCTGAGGATGATTGAAGCCCTTAGCTACAATTCCATTGCTCATGTCAACACCAAGAATTAATCTGGATGCCCCTGAGTCGTTCTTCTGTAACCAGTACATATAGTCATCACCACACCTGTCAGTGTCTCCACAGGTGAAGGAGACTTTCTCTCCAACTCTCCTGGTCAGTGTCAGGTCCTCCTGAGTCAGCTGTGTTGCCGTGGAAACCAGGGCTGCAGACAGAGAGGCAGACAGTTTAATGTCAGTGTTGAGGTGTTTGGTAAAGGTAAAGCTGTGTGGCTCCTGATTGGCTGTAAAGTCTCACCTGAACACAGACAGCACAGGGCAGCAGCTGGAAGGAGAAGCATGATGTTCTGTGGTGTTTCCTCTGAGGAGAAGTGAGGCTCTGACGCTGCAGAGGACAAACCAGGAGCAGCTGAGAGAGCAGAGCAGGAAGACGTGGCTTTGAGCAGAGCCTCACATCTCCCATCAGCCCCTGCTGCACACACAGAGTGACAGAGGGCTGATGTTGTTTCAGTCCAACACGTCTGAACGTCTTCAGCAGCTCTGAGCCTCACAGTCTGAAGCTGCTGAGCCTAAACCAGGGACGGACAGCTCTGGACAACGTCCCGCAGAGAGACGCTGTCCTGCAGAGTCTGTCAACAACAACTAGAAGGTTCTGGAAGAATGTTTGTGCGTCACATTGATCACCATGTCAGAGAGGGAGGTCTCCCCCTTCACACTCAGTCAGCTGCTGCTTCACTGCAAACTCAAAGTCCATCAAGATTTCAACAATAGAAACACTTTTTTCAGACACAGACTCACCGCCCACTGGAGAATGGGCCACGGCCTGTTTTTGGGTCACGACCCACCAGTTTAGAATCATTGCTCAAACTTTAAACAGAAGGACACAGCATATTTTCAAACAAGTTAAAAATCATGTTAATTTTTTTCAGTGTTATATTTTGAGGGAGTTCTGCATCCGTCCACCTCATCATTTATCAACGGGATGAATAGTAATTTAGTGGGACTTTATAAAGATCCATGATCAAGTCTTTGACAAACATTTATTAAGAGTAAATAGAAGGAAAAGCAACATCTGAAGTATATGTGTTATTGCTGTTTAATCAGACTATTAACTTGAGAATTGCACCAAATTTGAATTAAAGAAATACAAACTTGCAATGCAATATTGTGATATGTTAAAAATGTGCAAAGATAAAATTTTGTTGAACTTCAGACAAAGTTTTGGGAATTTACCACCTGGTAGTTGGACATGGTGCAACCTAAAGGGAATATAATTCAATCCAAATATCTCTCTATACTGTCGTGAACATCATGCATGAGAGGGTTAAATAGACAGACAAAACATGGTTGCAGTCTGCAGTGAGTCACAGCAGCTGGTTTTCTATGTAAAGGAGAGAGAGCGCCCCCATGTGGTGGCCGTGGAGAAGTGCAGCCCTGCTGATGCTGCTGTTTCACAGCGTTGAGACCAATATCTGCTAATGTGGCAAGACAAATTGTGCTTCAACATAGTTTCTGTCAGGGGCATAGAATTGGGTAAGGACGCTAGGAACACATTCCTATCTATATTATGTCACTACCACATGGTCCCCAACACAAGCATGGTACATGACGTTATCACTAAAAATTACTTATATTTAATGCCAAAGAGACACATATTTTGGTTATTTTGTTTATTAACCATGTGTAATTTATGCACTGAAAGGTAGCAACCTTTTAAGACCAACAATAAATGTTTGTGGGAAAAAACAAAACAATAAAACATTGGGTCTCATGCAAGAACCGTTCGTACATACAAATATGTTCGGAAGTGTTGCATATGAATGATTTAGGAGAATTTCACATTCAACATTTTTTTTTGTATTTAGAATTTTCTTTCAAGTACAAACACAAATCACGAGTGGTCCAGACTTGTCTTAAAAATCACAACAAAAGAGTCTGCTCTTTTCAAATTAAGTTCCTTACATACTGATTACACATTTAACTAATTTTAAGCATTTTTAATAGAATATTTCACAAGACGAAATAAATCTGAGGATCCCAAACAAGAGAATACATTAAAATCTATTAATTGAAGGTTTATTAGGTGGCATTCATCATGTTTCCGCGGGTCATTTAGACACTTTTCTAAAGATAGAAGTGTTTGTTGAATCTGACGGAGCATGTTTGTACGAACGCAACATAAGAAAAAAAGGTAATCAATCAATCAATCAATCAATCAGTCAATCAATCTTTATTTGTATAGGCCAATTCATAACAAATGTTATCTCAAGACACTTTACAATAGGGCATAAAGCTCTTCATTTTATGGATACACATATATGCATAGATACATATATACATATAAAATACACATATACATATATATACAAATATATACATCCAACACCCAACATGAATCCAAATAGCCAATCATGGATCCCTCCATCATGGCTCAAGAAAAAACCTTCTGTTAAGCAGCAGGAAATCTTGAATATGGATCCCAGTCTCATGATGAACAGCAAATCCACACCATGCTGTGTTGGTGTGAGGGGGAAGGAAGGGAGGTAAGAGGAGACAAGTGGACTAAAGTAAGAACTAAAGTTAGGGACAGGTTCATGAACCATAGACCTGTCGTCTGATTTATTAGAGGTTAGCCTCTTGAGATGCTACATCTCAAATTCAAGAGGGTCCTCATGTCTGAATGGTTGTGGTGATCATTTTATAGAAGTATAATCTTAGATATTCTTACTGAAAATAAGAATTTATGGTAGTGATGAACTCATGGGTGCCCGGACCACAAGTGCATCCCAACCATATTTGTCTCCATTAAATATAAATGTATTAAAGGCCTCTTGAGATGTGACATCCCATTTTCAGAGGGACCTCATGCCTATGTGGTGATAGAAAATAGATACTGTAGGTGTAACGATCATGGATATGGAGATCATGCTAATAACTACATGAACAGCTGTAATGATAATGGGAATAGAGTGTTCCTAATAAAATGGCCAACTAAGAAAAATTTAGGATAAGAATACGAAAATGTTCTTGCATGAGGCCCATTGGATTGCAAACATGATTATATACATTGAAATAATTGATGAATAAGTTACACTTATTGGTAATAATTGTGAAACTGTGTTTTCTCCACAGAGTATAACCACACCACCAAAATGTCTTATTGTTGCATCCTAAATTGTCCCAATATGTCATGCATCAATGTATTTTTGTCAGGGGACAGATAGTGTATAGAGAAGTTTTTTTGTGAATATGATAGTTTGCTTGTTTGTTTCATCATTTGTACGTGACGTGAAACAACAGTCATAAATGTAAAACACATCAACTTTCAGGATGTACTACTATGTCCCCACCAATGTCAAAATCATACCTACGCCCTTGGTTTCAATGCCTGATTTTATGACCTCCAGGGAATCAAATTTTGCTTGTTTCATTTGCAGATACTATTTGATAATTACAAATTATTCAGGGCTTTATTTTTGTTTCCAATTCCTTGTAATAAGATGTCAATCTGGACTTATTAAATGAGTATAAAATATTAGATAGTATCACAATTATTTTTTTGCCTGAAATTCGACAAAATAAACTTGCTAAAATTTGAGTTACCTAAAAACAGAATAACATAAAAAAAAATGTATTAGATAAGATTAGATTAGATACTTTATTAATCTCTTAAGAAGACTCCCTCAGGAAAGTTTAGATTCTAGCAGCATTTTATAGCAGGACACAGGGTAAAAACTTCCGTGTATCAGAAAATGTATATAGAAATGTATTTGAGGTATATATATTGCATTAGATTAGACTGGATTAGATTAGATAGAATTTTATTGACTGTTTTCGGAAACTCCCTCAGGTAAATTAGAATCCCAGAAGCCATTTGAAAAGTAGATAGAAAGCTATGCAAAAAAGATAGATATAAATGAAAATATAAATATACAGTACATGTATCAAATAAATGTCAGTTAGTAAATAATAATGAAATTTAAAAAGTAAAAGAAAGTGTTGTATTAAAGGACTTTGCCTCTTTAACAACGAAGCTTATTCGTTCAAAATAGTAGTGGGAAAAAATCAGTATTGTTCAATTTCCCATTTTGGAGCCGAACGATCCGACTCTTTGTGCTTGAGCCAACGTATCCGACTCACCAAACAGAACTGAAATACTCATCTCCATAATAAAACATCGCTTGGCCGCGGTGCATGCTGGTTAATTTAGCCATTACCCTGCTCACAATGATGAATTCGATAATTTGACTTAATTTTGAATAATTAGGTCTGCTTGTCATTGTTTGAAGATTATGTGAAAAGATATTTAAAGTGTAAATGTAGCTGACGTTTAAACAAGACTATAAGAAAAACAACAAGTACCATGGTCTTACATCATGACCTCATAACGTGTAGCAACGGTCAGCTACTGAAGAAAAGAAGGAGCTAATTTCAAAATAGGATTAGAAAACAGTCAGCATTGTTTAACATCCTTTTCGGAACCAAACGATCCGACTCTGTGTGTTTTGAGCCAAAATGTCCGACTCACCAAACAGAACTGAAACGCTCATCTCCATAACAAAACGTCGCTTGGCCGCTTTGCATGCTGGGAAATGTAGCCATTATCCTGTTCACATTGGTGAGTTTTACATGTCTAAGCATTATTTTGAAGAAAGAAATCGCCTTTTGGTTGTTTTGTGTTCATCTGAAAAGATTTTAAAGCGTAAATGTAGCTATTTTGCTCTCTTTTCTATACGTTTAAACGACACTACAAGGAAAAACTACAAGTACCATGTTCTTACGTCATGACGTCGTTACGTGTAGCAACGGTCAGTAGCTAAAGAAAAAAACAGCCGCTTCCGTGTTGTTCTTGTGTTATTCTGGTTAATAAGTGTCGTTATCGGAGCACCAGCCCGTCTGACAGCCTGAGCCGTGAGTTTATCATGATTTTGTGAAGCTGACTCTCACTTTCAGCCTTTTTCAGCCGAAATGTCGCTGCTGCAGAGCTCGAAGAAGAAAGACAAGCGTATTTTGTCTGGTACCTGCCCAGACCCGAAATGTCAGGCGAGGCTCTTCTTCCCAGCCTACGGCTCCATTAGCATCGAGTGCACGGAGTGTGGACAGAGACACGAGCAGAAGAGCCTGCTGAGCGTGGAGGAGGTCACGGACCCCGATGTGGTGCTTCATAACCTGCTCAGAAACGCCCTGCTGGGGGTCACCGGGGCCCCGAAGAAGGCACGGAGCTGGTGAAGGTGATGGGGCTGTCCAACTACCACTGCAAGCTGCTGTCCCCCGTCCTCACCCGCTACGGCATGGACAAGCAGACCGGGAAAGCCAAGCTGCTGAGGGAGATGAACCAGGGGGAGATGTTTGACTGCTCCCTGCTGGGGGACAGAGCCTTCCTCATCGAGCCGGACCACGTCTCCACCATGGGCTACAGGAAGGACCGGTCAGGGAGCCTCATCTACCTGCACGACACCCTGGAGGAGGTGAAGAAGGCCAACAGCAACAGGGAGTGCCTCATCCCGGTGCATGTGGACGGAGATGGACACTGCCTGGTCCACGCCGTGTCCAGAGCTCTGGTGGGCAGAGAACTGTTCTGGCACGCCTTGAGAGAAAACCTGAAACAGAACTTCAAGCAGAACCTGGACCGCTACAAGGCGCTCTTCCAGGACTTCATCGACGCAGCGGAGTGGGAGGACATCATCAACGAGTGCGACCCCCTCTTCATCCCGCCTGAGGGTGTGCCACTCGGGCTGAGGAACATCCACATCTTCGGTTTGGCCAACGTCCTCCACCGGCCCATCATCCTGCTGGACTCCCTGAGCGGCATGCGGCTCCGGAGACTACTCCGCCACCTTCCTGCCCGGGTTGGTGTCCGAGGAGCAGTGCCGGGGGAAAGACGGGAAGCTCAACAAGCCCATCTGCATCGCCTGGAGCAGCTCCAGCAGGAACCACTACATCCCTCTGGTGGGGATCAAGAACAGCGTCCTGCCCAAGCTGCCCCCCCGCCTGCTGCCCAAGGCGTGGGGGATCCCGCAGGAGCTCATCAGGAAGTACATCAAGCTGGAGTCGGACGGGAGCTGTGTGATCGGCGGCGACCGCAGCCTGCAGGACAAGTATCTGATGCGGCTGGTCAACGCCATGGAGGAGGTGTTCATGGAGAAGCACAGCATCCACCCGTCGCTGGTGGCTGATGTGCATCAGTACGTTTACAGACGGACCGGCGTGATCGGCATCCAGCCTGAGGAGGTGACCGAGGCCGCCAAGAAGTCCGTGATGGAGAACCGCCTGCACCGCTGCCTGATCTGCGGAGCACTCTCAGAGCTCCACGTCCCCCCGGAGTGGCTGATTCCAGGCGGGAAGCTCTACAACCTCGCCAAGTCCACGCACGGCCAGCTGCGGCCCGACAAGAACTACAGCTTCCCCCTCAACAATGTGGTCTGCTCCTACGACCCCCAGCGGGACGTGCTCCTCCCGGACTACAAGCTGAGCTCCCTCAACACCTGCAACTGGTGTCACGGCACCTCGGTGCGCCACATCCGAGGAAACGGGTCAGTGGTCTACCTGGACGGGGACCGGACCAACACACGCTCGCAGGGGGGGAAGTGCGGCTGCGGCTTCAAGCACTACTGGGAGGGGAAGGAGTACGACAACCTCCCAGAGGCCTTCCCCATCACGCTGGAGTGGGGGGGGCGGGTGGTGCGGGAGACGGTGTACTGGTTCCAGTACGAGGCCGACCCGACCCTGAACAGCAACGTGTATGACGTGGCGATGAAGCTGGTCACCAAACACTTCCCAGGGGAGTTCGGCAGCGAGATCCTGGTGCAGAAGGTCGTCAACACTATCCTGCACCACACTGCCAAGAAGAACCCGGATGAGTACAACCCCGTGTCCATCGACGGCGCTCACGCCCAGAGGCTCACCGACACCGTGGAGACCCCGCAGGTGACGGACCCTCAGCCCCCAACCAAGATCATCCTGACAGGCCAGAAAGCCAAAACACTCCACAAAGAGGAGCTGACCATGAGCCGGGCGGAGCGCAGCCTGCAGCAGAGCATCAGCGAGCAGGCGCTGGTGTCTCAGAAGAGACGGACGGACAAACTGAAGCAGGAACAGAAACCGCAGGGCCGCCCGGCGTCGCCCGGCGGGTCACCGGAAACCTCTTCCTCCTCTGCCCCAGCCACACCCACCAAGTCCTCGTCCCCGTCCTCCACCAAGGAGAAGAAGATCCGCGTGACCACGAGCGACGGCAGGCAGGCCATGCTGACCCTGCAGGCCCACACCACCTTCTCCGAGCTGCAGCGTGGCATCGCCAACGCGTTCGCCGTGCCGCCGGCGCAGCAGTGCATCCGCTATGGCTTCCCCCCCAAAGAGCTGCCCCCCGCAAAGGATGGCGAGGAGACCGACCCGGTGGCGCTGCAGCACGGCGACAGGGTGACAGTGGAGATCCTGAGGGGCCCCGAGGAGCACAGGAGCCCCGCCGCCTCCATCCCGCGGGCCTCCAGCTCACACTCGGCGCTGCACTCGGTGAAGAGCGAGGACGCCGGCAGGATGAGCAGCCGGGAACTTCAGGACAGCATCGACCTGGAGATGTCCTCCCTCTGTCTCCTCGCAACGCTGATGGGTAAGAATGAGACGTGCAGCACGTAGAGCCGGGTAAACATGTCTAAACTTTATTATGTGACCAATTTTAGAAAATAATTTAATGTATCAAAGTGTTCCTCAGTGAAATCAAATAATCAGAAAACTACCATTAAATCCAACAATAAAACTTAAAAAAAAACAAATAACATCACACAGGTAGTCGTAAAATAAAAGTCAAGTTTGGAGAGTACAAAACATAAAAAAAAGAAGATTTAAGATGAGATTTAAAAAGAAAGTTCAGATGCTTCCACAATTATGTCAGAATATTCAAACAAGATAAGGAGTGAGACAATAATATTTAAAATTATGATTATATCAGTAAAAATGTAACAAAAGAAAAACTGATATTAAAAAAAAATTACCAAATAATAATCAGTAAAAAATGCTTCATGATAAAAACCTGTCTGACAGTGTGGCAACACAAGTAGAAGTCTATAAATATTTTAATTGTCTTTAATATTCCTGTAAATTTCAGCTATCAAAAAGTCTAAAAATAGTGATGTTCTCCAACATTATTGAGAAAACAACTCTGCAGTATTTTTTCTCCTGCGATATTCAGCGATCAGGGAAAAACTTCTGATCACCTACGTAATATTGAGTCGGTCGTGTTTACCAGGAGTTTTCAAAGTGAGGAAGAGGAGGAAGAAGACCCTTTATGAATCCCTCTACAGGCTGAAACACCCCCCAATTAAACTCTGCACAAAACAATGAATATTTAGTTTTTTAGAAATAATAATATGTGTTTAAAGGAACTAGAAAAGCCCTGAAAGCAAAAATCTCGCGAGGCATTTCTACATCCCTATCTGATGGCATTTCTTAAAATTAGCAAGTTACATGCATCTTTTTTCTTTGTCACTGCATTTAAAAAATAAAGAAAGGTTAAAGCCTCAGGTAAATTCTAAGTTAATAATTTAATGTTTTTATTCCGTCTTGTTTTTTTGTATTTTCATTGCTCCAAAAGCAAGAACCTCCAGCGAGGGATTTCCCACCTTGTTAGACAAATTACTGTCAAAAATGTAGAAACTAGAGGTGGGAGAAAAAATAGATTTACATAAGTATCAGGATTTTTTGTTTGACGATTTTTTAATCGATTATTTTGTCCAAAAATCGATTTTTTTTCCAAATGTAAATGCTTCATTTTAGTCTGTGTTAATAATCCACTTTTAAATGCAGTCCAGTCTTTTGAAGAGAGAGTATAAACAGCTGGTTAAAATATATTAATGAATAAATCCTAAAAACAGACTCACATGTGATGTGTATTTTTCCTGATATAGTCTGTAGGCATCATCATTGTTCATCTTTTTCACTGGTGCTAGAAAAGTTAACTGAAGATGGCAAAAATCAGCAATATTGTAGAATCACCATTTAAATCGAATCAACACCTAAAAAATGGAATAAGGAGAAAAGTGTAAAAAAAAAAAGTTGCTGGTGTTTCTGACTTAAGGTTGTGTAGTAGGTGCAAATAAAATTAAGTCTGATTCTGACGCTTCTGAACCCTGTCAGTGAACAGAATTGATTAGCAAAAAGATTAATGATATCGATTCTTTGATGGAGCTGTTAACGATTCTCAACTGGAATTGGTTTTCGATTCCCATCCCTATTTGTGACCACAGTGGACCATCTCCTGACGGAGACTTCAACAGCTCCATGTCTCAGAGCTCAGATCAGCTCACACTGGTTTCTTCACTGAACTCCACAGTCACCAGATCTCAGGCTAATAGAGCAGCTTTAGGATGTGGTGGAGCAGGAGATTCCCTGTGTGATGCTGACATGGAGCAACATCTCTGAGGATGTTTCAGCTCCTTGTTGGATTCAGAAGGTCCAGCCTGCTTAACCCTACGGCAAAATATCATCATGCACTCTTGGGGATACGTGCATAGATACAGATCCTACAGAATAGATGCTGCCTCAATGTTTTGACAGTTGTTGTCAACAGGGCTGAAATATATATCGTTGTCTATATCGAGGTATTAAGATGTTAATATCGAAAAAGCAACAATGTAAACGATATTGATTTCCATGTACAGCTCTGGAAGTCACAAGTTTCATTTTTACTATTGCCCTTGAATGCACCGCTTGGTTTTCTCCGAGCTGTAGTCATATAAATGTCGATACCGAGATATCTGGTATGAATTTTGAGATATGCAGTTTTGCCCACATCGTTCAGCCCTGGTTGTCAGTACACTTCGGCTCATATTAACGATGGCAAAACTACATGATCAGCACGTTTCAGAGTTTCTAAAGTTGTAGAATTGTTTAAAATTCATCCTTGTTTTTTTTCTTTTAAAGAAAAGCAAAACTTGTGAAGAAGTCTGTTAAACTGTCGTCACTGTTCACAATTTAGTGGTATTAGGATACATATCGTATCGCAGCCTCAGTATTAGAGGTGTGCTGAGACATCGATTGTTAGATTAATCGCGATGCGACACGTAGTGATTCTATTATGATTCATAAATGTTCAAAAACGATGATTTTTTATCATGACTAGAAGCCAGGAGCACGTACGCCACTTGTGGAACTAAAGTATTAGTCCTGCGTACCACCCGGACACCTGAAGTGACGGACCGGTGAATATGGCGGCAGCTAGTTCTTTAGCCACAGTCACAGAACGTGAGATTCATTCTTCTGGATTAAAAGCTAGTGTTTGTAAACATTTCGATTTTTATGATGAAGAAAATGGAAAGGGCATTGACAAAACCTGCTCCATCTGTAAGGTGTGTAAAACATAAATTAAGTACAGTGGTAACACAACAAACATGCGCCAGCACCTTACGTGCTTCCAGCCCGGATTAGAGTGGGAGAGGAATCCGCGGGTTGTTGCTGCTAACTAGCGAACAAGAGAAGGACTATCAAAACTTCCCCGCAGCTCTGAAAGGGCAAAACAAATCTCATCATCCATTACAACCTTTATCGCCAAGGACCTGCGTCCATATGCTGTCATCAACAACCAGGGCTTCTGTGCTCTGATGCGGACTTTGGAGTCTAGATACAAACTTTCCAAGCAAAGTATGGAGTTCATTACACAATAGCTAATTTTTGGACTTTTTTTTGATGTACTGCTTGTGTTTGCACTTAAGAGAGGTAACTGTTAATCTGTTGTCAATAGGGGCAGCCTTTTGTTGTGTTGGTTCTTTAACCCACAGCTACAGGAACAAAGTTTATGCCATGGTTCCTGATGGATCGCTTAACATCAATAAAAGATACAATTTTTGGATTTGAATTTGTTTGATCACTTTGATTTATGTATACTGAGAAATAGCTAGATCCTCCAGAAAAACGCGATTATGCGGTCGCATGAATTCCCTCATTAATCACCAATCTGTCGCTGATTATGCGGGGGTCGAATATTTCCCAAAATGCCGCATATTTCTCCGCAGAACGGTGCATAATTCCAGCAATAATCGCACATTTTTGCGGGAAAAAATGCGAAATATGCGGGTCATGCTTGATTGTACAGTTTCCATATAAAAATGAGAAGACTGTAAACGAAATAAATGCTTGTTTCTCAATTTTTGTTATTTAATTTTTTTCAGAAACTGATGCATTGTTTTGAGAGACAGGGAGAAGGGAAAAGAAATAGGATTGGATCTATATTTTGTTATCTCGTAATTTTTCATGCATCAGAAATACCCAGAGATTGCACTTTGTTTTATTTTGATATTGCATATATGCACTTTCTTTTGTACATTAATATAGCAATATGGTATTGTTCAGTGGTTTCACTGAGCAGGGTTCCCTAAAGTGCAATAAGACTCTCATATTTAGAACAAGTATTGGCTCATTGAGAGCTTTTATATTTAATGTTGATGTTCATCAGTTAAGTTTTAACTGTGTCTGAAAACAGTGCAGCAACCTCAACAGTGCAGTGCTCTACCTCAAGGTACAAAGAAGCAGAAAGAATGTTTTATTTTTGAGAAATGTGTGGGGGAATGTTTAAGCCATGCTTAAGTTGATAATAAATGAAACATAACCAGCACTTACTGTGATGTGTCTTGTATCTAGTACAACAATTTATCTTAAAATTTCTCTTTTTCATTCAGTGGTAGCCTAATAACAGGATGTCAGAAGAGGAATCTTTTTTCCCAGTTCTTGCATATATTGCATATTTCGCATCTCTTTTACATATTTCACAACAATTCACATACTTTGCAAATTTCCGCGATTTTCCTGCCTAAAAAGCCCGCATATTTAGTCGCGTAATCAAGGATTTTGGCCTGCGTTTTTCTGGAGGGTCTAAATAGCTATACAGTGTTTAAAAGTATGAAGTAGGCACTTAGTGAGGGGGAAAAATTGTGATAATCGTTTTTATCATTAATATCGTGATAATCGCTGAATAATCAAATCGTAGCACCCTGAATCGTAACCGAATCGAATCATGAGGTGCCTTAGATGGCACACCCCTACTCAGTATTGGGATATCGTGAGGTTGCTAAAATTCCCATCCCTGTAGGACGTCTGTCCTGTTGCTGTGGTATCATCAACAGTTTTGACTGGACCAAAGTGACTCTGAGGTTCAGATCTTTGCTAACAGGCAGATAATAAAACAGCTCAAAGGTTTCAGGAGCCTGATGGAGCTCACGGCGGTGGTTTGTCTCTGATCAGCTGATCCGACTGTTATCGGCCCGTGTGTGTGCCAGTGCGCTGACTCGGGCTTTTCCACCCTCCCCGTCTCACCTGCCAACAGGGTCAAAGATCACGGCTGCGTTGGGATAAACAGCTGACTGTTAGCGTCTGCTCCAGAATAACAGAGATCAGATCAGGCTCTTTGACTTTTGTTAAAATCTCAGGAAATGTCATGTTTACATTTGTGTTCAACCCTCAGGTGCCCGACTCCACCGGCAGGATCAAAATGGCACTTATAAATAAATTAGTGGTATTTACAAAACATTTGTCCAATCCAGAAACAGAAAAGACTGACGTAAACAATAGATGTTCAAGTTTCTGAGGGGTACCTGAATGTATCACGAGTAACGTTGGAAACATATAAAAAAAATGTAGGAAAACAGCCGAATTTCATGAGATTTCATCAACATCACTTTAGTTCTTATGTCTTCTTTAAAAATTTGCAGAAACCTAACCATTTTCTTCGGCTTTAAAATCTACACTTCTTACTGCGTTCAACAAGACCTGAATGATTCACATACTTCCTGAATTTGCCGCTCAAAAAATATTGAAACTTTCGTCCTACAGCAGCGTCTTGAAGACGAGGTACAGGGCAAACTCTTTCCAGCAAACTGTCAGTTTTTCTAGAAAATAGTGCTTTACAACTGCCTCTGCATAATGTTAATATAATTAATATAAATAGTATAATGAATATTAAAAAATATTTAGTTTTTTTTTTTATTTTAATTTTTGAATGATTTTTATTTACATGCAATTTTTCCCAAAAGAGAGTCCATTTCATTTTCATTGTTTTTTTTCTCTTTTTTTTTAGTTAAATGTATTATATTGTTTGTTTAAATTATTTTATTTAAAAGCTCTTAACCTTCCAATCACAGTAAATTAAAGTTGATTGCTTTGATACGGCGTACTCACTTTATTATGGCATATATTGTATTTACATTAATGGAAAATGATGTTTCAAAATAGTATTGACAATAATTTGTTTATCGGCAAAAATTTTGGGGCAAAAATTTGTTATTGTGACAGATTAATTGCTCTGAGTTAAATTGTAAATTTTTTCTTGATGAAGGTGAAGGTAAAGATAGGATGTGATATTTTTAGTATTTCATCAAGAACGTTCCAAATCTGTGCTCCTCTGCACAAAAAGCTAAAGCTCGTACATTTCAGCCTTATTTTTTTCCAGTGATTATATTTTTATTCCTGGACGTCAGATCCAGATTAAATTTACCCTGATGACAGAGACATGGACCCCGTGTTATCCTGTGAAACTGGCAGAGAAATTATTTTTTTAAATTCCGCCCAATGTTAACATCTAGGATTGTTTGAAATTTTGGGTATTTTTAGCATCCAGACAAATATCGTTACCACCACCACAATTGAATTATGTCTAAGTTGGTACATTACCAAAATTTCAGCAAAATCAGACCAGTAGTTTTTGCATAATCTTGCAAACAAACAAAACAACGGAAAAACCAATGCTAGCAAGAACACACCATTCTTGTCTGAGGTAAACATTAGGGATGCACGATATTGGCTCTTTGCTGATATCCGATATACCGATATTTCAGGTCAAGCTCTGTACTTAATAAAAAGGACTTGATCCTTTCAGTGTTACGCATATTATCTGAACAGATGTAAAACAAGAAAAACAACTTAAACTCTTGCAAAAATGATACCCTGATATTTAAATGTACCCATGCAGTGATGAGAAGGAGCATCAGCTTTAAACATTTGTATAATTTGCTGATATTCCAGCTGATATATGGATATATCTGCTGTAAATATCTGCAAAAATCTAAATATCAAACCAATAATATCGTTCATCCCTAGTAAACATGTAACGGTATGAAAATTTCATATCACAGTTATTGTGACCAAAATGATCACAGTTATCATTATTATCGTGGTATTGTTGCAGTGAGCTCAAAATGTTCAAAAAGTACTTCAATACAGTCTTGAAATCATTTAACCCTTTTATTGTTATAATTTTAACAGTTCATTTGTCTTTTTTGTCAATAACTGCACCAGGAAATGTCCTATAAGTGAATTTGTTTAAACTTTTTTCATTAGAAATAAAAGTAAACAATTCCAGCAAGTATTTGTCATCATTATGTTATTAATGTTTAAACTTTGTGTAATTACAAGAATAGAAAAAAATTATTAGAACTTTAATCAGGATTCTCTTTATAAACAATTGTAAATGAACATGTTCTAAGTTTTGAGATGACCAAAAATAAATTTTACCTATTTTTAGGGCTGCCACGATTAGTCGACTAGTCGTGACTAAGTCGACTATCAAATGGTCGACTGCTTATTTAATAGTGGACTAGTCGTTTTGTTTTTTAGGTGTTTTCTCACAAAACTGCAGCTGTACCTCTGCTGTCTTGTCTGCCTGTCTGTCCTGTTTTCTGGTTATCACACCTGAAGGAATCAAACCAACACACCCTGAAACACACTCATGCATGTGGCGCATGAACAACTACACAGGCACCAAAGTTGCCAGGTCTGCTCATAATAAGCGATTTGGGCCACCAGCTGCATGCTGGTGCAGTACGCTGCAGTTCATGCATGAAGTGACTAGTCGACTAATCGCAAAAGTAGTCGTTGACTAGTCGACTATCAAAATAGTCATTTGTGGCAGCCCTACCTATTTTACATACACTCACACATTTTAGTTTGCCTGCAGCATTCGTGTCCATGTCACAGCTCGTTATATTAGACCATGTCCAGGACTTTTTATTTATTTATTTATTGTTTTATTAACGATAGTCCCTGAAGCACTTAGCCCCCTTCATGACTCTCCTCTGGTCTCCCCTTTCCATGGCAGATCTCCTCCACGTCTCCTTCTTTAATATTTCCAAATTACGATTGGTTAAATCCATAAAACAAGAACTATGATGGAAAAAGACGATCTATTACGACGAAATACGGTGAATAAAGGGTGAAAGAACGGCAGGAACTCACTCCAGAATGATACTAATGCTGTTATTTACAACCTTTATACATTGTTAACTCAGAAAATCCTGATAAACCTCCTATAATTCACTCAGGTATGGCTCTCTGAATCCTCTCTCTCTCTCTGCTCGCTTACTCGAGGAGTTACAGCAGTTTTAATCACGCACATTTTAGCCACAGCTTGGTGTTTTAGACAGGGTGAAGTCAGTTTCCCCTCCACATCCTTTTAAATCCAAACTTTGACCAGACTTCAGACTTTGTCCATATGACTGTGGAAACCTTCAAGAGTCTGAGCGAGGCTCCAGCTGCTGAGGCCAAACATTACAAACTGCTCCTCTGTCTGTGAGAGACGGCTGCTTCACAGAGGAGCAGACACACACAGTTCAAGCTTTTCCAGTCAAAGAGCAGCATCACCGTGAGTTACTGACACAGTGTGGGGATCAAACATGGTTTAACAGTGATTTTAATAGGACACAGTAATGATTACTGTGGGAATTTTTACCGCGGTTTACCATTTTACTGGTAACTGTTACATCCCTATATTGTAGTTTGTGGTAATAAACGGGGCTGGATTAAAAATTTTTAAACTTCTTTCTACTCCTTTCTGAGCGTGTATACTTGCTGCACAAGGAGGATATCATCAAAGTTTACCTTCCTTATCTTTTTATTTGTGTTTGGAATATGCATGTATTTGATTTTCAATTCAATTGTTAAAGACTTAAATTAAATTTAATCCAAGTGAAATGTAGTGAACATAAATAAATAAGATTAACTGTGTATTCAATGTTGTGTTGATGTGCTCAAAACAAATTTGACAAACACAGAAACAGATTATAATCTGACAAACCTGCTGTCACTGTATGATCTGTATAATATTAGATAATCTATATTTTCTTATAACCATGACCAGAGGAAACCTAAACTGAAGTTGAAATGTGATTGATTTCCCTGCGCTAGAACATTCAGGAAGGTTTTCTCAAAGCTCTGCAGGCGTGACGCTGCTCCTTCCTGCAACTGGAGCTTGAATTCAATAATCCTTTAAAACATCCATCAGCCTGTAGAGACGAACATCCGCCCAAGACCAGACATCAGAGATTTAACCCTCAGTATGATCAAATCCACAGTGTGGACTCATGTTTGAAAGCCACAACAGCCCAAATATGAATACATTTCTACTTTTTATAAACCTAAACTGCATGTGTCCAAACAGTAGTTCATGTTCTCTGGATGCTGTGTATAAATCCAGGGAGCACCTTTTTTTAAATTTATTTTTTGGTTATATATAACTTGGTTATTCAATTTTACTTGATTTTGGACTTTGTATCATCGCTAAACTGTTTAGGTATCTGTGCTAACATAGACAACTTATTCATTAATCTATGTATTATCACTATTATTCATTTAATTTTATTTTGTTTGCATCTTTTTGTAGTGTTTTAATTTATTATTATTTATTTCTATTTAGGCCTGTCGCGATAATCAATAAATCAATTAACCAAACGATAAATAAAAAAGTCCTCGATAAGTTTGCCAGCCTTGAGGCTGAATGAGAAGATGGCTCACTCTGTCCATATTTCGTAACACTGGGGTGCATCGGTTCTATAGCGGATTTAGAAGATTTATAGTGAAGTGAGCATCTGTCAAACATTCAATCTTTGTGGGGGCCGCTCGCGTACACACACAGAGAGCTGAAGTGAGCGTCCTGAGGAGTAACGAGGAAACAAACGCCAATATGAATGATGGCATGAAAGATACTGTTCCCAAGCCTGCTGCCACAGCCCAAGTACGGGAATATTTTGGTTTTAAACAGAATCAACAAGGTGTGAGCGCATGAACACTGATGAGCCGATATGTCGTATTTGTTTGAAAGTAGTGGCGACGAAGAAGAAGAAGGGGAGGTGCAGTGGAGCTTTCGTCCTGACAGTCAACATTCACTGAGGCGTTTGGTCTGCAAATAAAATATAAATAAAACGGCAAAATAGTTAGCACTCACAGTGTTGTTCGCTACATTGCAAAAGAAATGCAACCCTTCAATAAAAGCCAGCAATGTTACAAACGTTTGACAGACAGTACAAATTGACTGGGAGAAAGTACATGTCACAAACACGAACCGTATAAACTCCAATTTATTTATTGTTTTTTTTGTGTGTGTTTTTATAGGAGTTTCGATTTTTCCTTAAAGAGACAGGGTCTATTTTTTATTTTTTTTGATTAGTATAATCATGTTTATTTCAAGCAATATTCCTAATAGAAAGTCCATTTCATTTTATTTGTTTTTTTCTCTTTTTTTGTTTGCTGAATTTATTATATTGTTTATTTTATTTAAAAGGTCTTGACCATCCAATTACAGTTAAATACTCGTAAGGAATTAAAGTTTGGATTCATCATTGACATGGTGTGCTCACTTTATTATGACATATATTATAATTACATTAATGAAAAAATGAAAAAAAAATCGAAATAATATTAACAGTAATATCGTTTATTATCAATAATTTTTTGGACAATTATTGTCCAGCAAAATTTGTGATCGTGACAGGCTTATTTCTCTTGATTTGCTTTATACATAATGCATCACAGTGATGTTGCACAATTGGGAAAATAACAAAGGGGCAGAAATAAAACCAGGTGACACCAGGAAAGGTTGAGAAATCATCAAAATTTCTGCAAAAGTACGTTTCAGGGGTTAATAATGTGCCCAACGCAGGTCCAAATGTGAAAAGTACGATGCTCCCAGCAGCCCCCTGACTCCTTATAGATTCACTTTAAATAGAGATGCATGATGTTGGATTTTTGCTGATATCTGATATGCCGATATGTTTAATTAATTATCGCCATTACCAGTTTTTCTGGTCATTATTTGCTTTATTTCAATCATGTGCTAGTATCACATCAAGTGGACCAAAAAAGAACAAACAGAAGTAATGAGAATAGTTGAAACAACAATAGTAATATTAACTAGGGGTGTCCCAATCCAATGTTGATATTGGTCCAATAACAGCAAAAAAAAAACAAATATGGGATTATATCTGTGTGCATCTAAAATCTCCGACATAAGCAGTCTGTGTATTTATTACTTTAAAATAAATTAACAGATGCCTTGTATTAATGGGACATTTGCAGATACCACAACAAAATGATTGGAGGGAAGAGAGAATTTATTTTGAAGCTTACGTTGTGTTTCTAATCACCTCTCTCTGTTCCAGGTGAAGATGTCTGGTCGTACGCAAAGAAGCTGCCGCACTTATTCCAGCAGGGCGGCGTTTTCTACAACATCGTGAAGAAGGACATGGGTACGTTTGTTTTTACCTGCTTCTCTGCAGACGTGTTTGAAATCCTCCGTTTTCATGGAAGCAGTCTGATCACAGGTGTGAGGACGTGCTTTAAACCTTTAATCAGAAGGAAGCTTTTGGGCATGTGCAGTTTCTTCACTTTTATATCCACAAGTGTCATCATGAAACACAAGTGGAGGCACTACAGTAAAAAAACACTTAAATAATTTTCGAAATAATTTATATTTCTTCCCCACAAAACTCGATTTACGATTTAAATCGATTGTTTTTTCCTCTCAAAGCAAAAAAACTCTTAAGCGACACAAAAATGACATGAATCTGCCTTTATGTTGTCAAAATATATTCCAAAATTAATCAGAATTTCCCTCTTAAAATTAAAGTGTGTGTCATAAATGTTGATTATGTAGTTCTAACACAGGCAGGTTTGCCTACATAAACACTAAAAGCTGAGGGATTTTCACAGCTTGTTAACAGGTTTCTCTCCGATCAATATTTAATATAATTCAAAAAATAAATACAAGCCTATAAAAGTGAAAAGCCTGACAGGGCCACCATCATGAAAACTGTAAAATTTCAATGTTTATATTTTTAATCCTTGGAAGAACTTAAAATTTAAGTAAATTAATGAAAAAAATCTGAATTTTTAATTTTTAAATCTTCAGCAGAAAATAATTCGATTTAATCGATATATTGCCCAACCCTACTAGGCAAGTAGAATCTGTTCAAACAGTAATATTTCTAAAGTAGATTCCATAGAAATTATCCTGTGTTTAATAGATTTGCAGCCAGTGAATCGTGCAATAGAAATTAGGGATGGGTACCTTTCACATTTGAACCGATACCATACCGATGCCCGGTACCTGGGAATCGGTATCGGTACTCAACTGTACCAATTTTCGGTACTTTTGTGTGTGTTTATGGGGTAATAAATATTAACTTGTTTAATATTAAGATCTCTGCTGATGTCATAATGCTATTGCTGTGCTGCGTTCAGGTCCGGTATGGAAATTCACCTACTCTACCCAATAGTATGCCTGCTTCTTCCACTCCCTCACAGTCACAAGGATGTGTTTAGGTACCTAAACATGGTACTGTTTGATTTTACATGAATCGGTACTCAGTTGTACCTACAGAATTCGGTCGGTACCTCTTAAAGTACCGAATTCGGTACCCATCCCTAATAGAAATACTTTTTACTTTTAAAAGTACTTTGGAGTTTGTTTCAGAGCCTGTACTGTTTACTTGAGTAGATATTTGGATCAGTATTGTTAACTTTCCTCAAGTCGTTTCTTAACATAGGTATTTTATTTCTACTCAAGGAAGATATCTGGGTACTTTTGCCATCTCTGATCGAAAGTCACATGACACTTCCAATCCCAGGCAGTTTCTGGTCCTTTTTTGCTTCTCTCACAGTTTTACACACTGTGGTCTCATATTCCCTGACATATAAAGCCCAGCACTTCTATAGATCCAGGACAGTCATGGCTATTGGCTGATGTAACTCAGTTATGTCTGCATGCATGTAACACCATTTAAAAGCCAAAAATGATGAATGAAATAGAAAAACAAAAATATATTTTTCTTCATATTTGTGAATATTTATTATTAATAGTTATATTAATATTAATATACAGTCTACACTGTAAATTAATAATATTAATATTTATTATGTAATGAATATTAATATTAATATTATTATATTAAAATCGTAATAATTATATAATTATTGGAATTATATTAATATAATTAATATTTATAATATAATAAATACTTATACATATGTATTATATCATAATATTAATCATATTAATACTATTGAGTTACAGTCTACTAGGGCTGTAAAGTCCAAGTCGACTGGTCGACTAATTGGTCGATGCGTGCTCAGTCAACCAAAATTCTGATTGATCGACCAAATATGTGAATTAATTTTTTCCCCTGCAGTTCATTTCATCAGGAGAAACGTATCAAGTGAAATGGGGGTATTTTCTGAGCACCCCCATCATGTCTCAGAACACCATTTTAATGTATTTATCGTTCATTTCAATATTTTTATTTAAGAACATTTCAATATTCTAGTCTAATTATCGCATATTTGTTTTTCACTCACGTCTGGGTGAGGGATGCAACAGCAGCATCCCTCACCCAGTCCGCTAGATTTTATGCCTCATATTAACACCCAAATGCAAAAACTACATCACAGAAGGAATTGACAGTTTTATTTCTGAGGATATGAGGTCCATTGGTGTCGGAAGGCCAAGAAAACATTGAAACCTGGATATTCAGTGCCAACGCACCAGACAATTACGCATGCACTTAAGGCAAAATACGAGGGAGTAAAAACATAAAGTTTCTGAGTTAATAGATAAAGATAACAGATGTGTACGTCTCTTCGAATAGAGTCCTATATGACAGTGACTGCCCATTTCATTGATGAAGACTGGAAAGCAAACTGGGTTGTCGATTGGTCGATTTTTGGTCGACAATTGCTGTTTTTGTCGACCAACAATTTCTTTGGTTGATTACAGTCCTACAGTCTACACTGCAAAGCATCTTTTCTTTGTAAACACAGCAGTTTGCTGGGAAAGTTTGCCCTGTATCACGTCTTCGAGGCTCTGACAGCAGGTGTTGCTGCTCAGCATTGAAATATAAGGCGCTGCTGTCGGATGAAAATTCAACAATTTTTTAAATGACAAATTCAGGAAGTACGTGAATCATTCAGGTCTGGCTGAACGCGTAAGACATGTCGATTTTTTGTTTTTATAGTATTCAGCGGAGAAAACGCAGTTACGTTTCTGCACATTTTAAAAAAGACATGAGAATTAAAGCGATGTTGATGAAATCTCATGAAATTTGCCCGTCTTCTTTAGATTTTTCGATATGTTGCTGACGTTACTTGTGACACATTCACGTCCCCTCGGAAATTTGAAAATCTAACAATTACACCAACACTCATTTAAAAATTAGGGGTATTTTGTAGGGGTGGGGGAAAAAATCAATTCACATAAGTTTCGGGAATTTTGTTTGACGATTTTTAAATAGATTCTTTTGTTCAAAAATCTTTTTTTTTCCAAATGTAAATGCTTCATTTTAGTCTGTGTTAATAAGTCACTTTTTAATGCAGTCCAGGCTTTTGAAGAGAGAGTATAAACAGCTGGTTAAATATAATGCTGAATAAATCCTAAAAACAGACTCATATGTGATGTGTATTTTTCCTGATATAGTCTGTAGGCATCATCACTGTTCATCTTTTTCACCGGTGTTAAAAAAGCTAACTAAAGATTGCAAAAATCGGCAATATTGTAGAATCGCAAAATGGTAAAAAATCTCATCGGGAGAAAAGCGCATCGTCCCAGCCCTAATATTTAGATCCTGCTGGTGGGATCGGGTATCTAAGGGTGAAGAACAAGTAAAATGATTAACTTGCTCAAAAAAGCACCCAAAGCTGCTCAGTAACAGTGAAGTGAGGAGTTGTTTACAGGACAGGAGTTTTGTGTGTTTTTTTTAAATAGCTATTCTGATTTCTATCCTCTGGTTGTGCTTCCTCTCAGGTCTGATGGACGGGAAACACTGCACGCTGCCTCACCTGGCCAGGGGAAAAGCGTTTGTCTACAACGCTGCCGAGGAGCGCCTGGAGCTCTGCGTGGACGCCGCCGGGCACTTCCCCGTGGGCCCCGACGTGGAGGAGCTGGTGAAGGAGGCGCTGGTGCAGCTGCGCTCAGAGGCCTCCAGGGGCAGCAGAGAGGGAAGCCCCTCCCACGGCGTGCTGCGTCTGGGCAGCGGCGGCGTGGTCAGAAAGAAGGAGCAGCTGCAGAATGTCACCGCCTTCCAGGGAAAAGGTCACTCCCTGGGCAGCGCCGGCGGCTCCTCCCCTCCGAACACCGGCCTATCACACGCCAGCATAGCAGCGGCGTGGACCTTAGCGCCAGTGTGTCCAGAGGACCGCCGGACCTGTCGGACATCCCGGAAGACGCCACGCGGGAGCTGGTGCGCATGGCGCCGGGCTTCGTGACCATGAAGGACGGCCGCGGCCTGGACCCGACCCTGATGGAGCAGCAGAGGAAGAAGCTGCAGGAGATGGTCTCCTCCATCCAGGCCTCCATGGAGCGCCACCTCCGCGAGCAGCAGGGAGCCGCCGCTGAAGGAGGCGGGGCCAGCCAGGAGCGGACAGGCGGGACTAAGACAGCGGGAAGTCAAGCCACGCCTTCCACCACGCACGAACCTCCGGCTGCAGCGGGAGCAGTGGGCGGAGGGAAAACAGATGGGAAGGAGGAGGAACCGGAGGAGATGGAGACTCAGAACGCCGAGGACGGCTACGCCACTGGGCCCATGGACCAATCCTGATCGCTCCTCGCCGCTCCTGCCCGCCATCGCCCTGCAGGCACCCGGGGTCACAGCGCCTCAGGCAGTCGCCACAGCCGGTCTTCATCGTGTTTTGTTGTCGTCATGCATGACTTGAGAGCGTCCGCCGCTCTGTGCAGGGCGGGGGGCGGGGCCACAGTCGGGGTCAGGTGGGGTCAAGTGGTGTGGCGGGTTACGATACGTCATCACACATCATTGACGTATGCACTTAGAGAGGCTGCTTCAGGGATTCTGACAGGCATCGGGCGCCATTTTTGGATGAATGTAAGCGTGTGACAGCAGGTCTCTGCTGGCTTTACCCACAAGCAGCGCAGAGTAGGGACGGGAATCGAGAACTAATTCAGTTTGAGAATCAGAAACAATTAAATAAGTTATCAATGTCATGAGACTTTTTGCTTAACAATTCCTCACTAGAATCAAGCCGCCTTACAAACAGGGTATGTCCTGCTCTCATCAGTGTGGCTTTATTTAAAGGGATACGCCCACTTTCCTTTCCTTTCATTAGGGATGCATGGTATTGGATTTTTGTCGATAACTGTTGTGCTGATATTTTTAATTCATTATTGCAGATACCGATATTTCTGGTCAAGAACACAGGCTCTGTACTTAACAAAAATTGACTTCGGTCTTCAGTGTTATGGTATATTTTTGTGAGTAAAACAAAAGAAAAAAATAGCTTTTTGATTTGATTCGAATGCTTTATTTCAAACATGTGCTGGTATGCGAGGAACAGATGTAAAACAAGAAAAAAAAAGGTTTAACTCTTGCAAAATGAAACTTTTGATTTTTAAATGTACCCATGTTGTGATGAGAAGATGCATCAATATTGTACATTTATGTATTTCATGATTCTGCAGCTGATATGTCAACCGTAAATATCTGCAGAAATTCCAAAATTGACTGATACCGATGGCAAATCGATAATTTTTTGCATCCCTACTTTTCCTGTCTTGTCTCACTTCAGAGTCCATGACATGCAGGTAGACTCAATTCTTTTGACTTTTTGTGTAACAACAAGGAAGAAACAGGCAGAGCTCGCCTCCCGCTAATTAGCTTAGCTCAAACACTAGAAGTCAATGGGTAGTGTTAGCCTGCTACTGTCTACAGTCGTCAGAAAAAACACTCCAGCAACTCTAAACGGTCTTGTCGCTTTCGTGACTTGTTTTTTACTTTGTTATGTTGCTGTTTTTAGACTAAGATGAGCACTTTATGTCATTTTTGAAAGAACTGTTTATAAAACTGACCGCCTGGTGCATGGGAAAACCACCAGGGACATGCTTGCAAATTGGTCAACAAACCAAAGCCTCTGTTTATGAGTAGAAATTTTGTTCGAAGGATTATGGCTGACTTTGAAAGAAGACAAGGAGGAGTAACTACGTGTTTTGGAATTACTTGAAGTGCTAATCGCACTCTAAAAATAGATAATGTGGCATAATGCGTAAGAGAAACAGTCACAAGAACTGTTTTTAGAGAGTTTCTCGAAGACTGTAGACAGAGGCAGGCTAACACTACCCATTGACTCCCAGTGTTTGAGCTAAGCCAACTAGTGATGGGCTAGCTCTGTCTGCCTCTTCCTTGTTACTGCACATGTAGTTAAAAAAATGGAGTCTATGTGCTTTTCGCGGACTCAGGAGTGAGGGAAGACGTGAAAAGAAATGTTGGCATGTCCCTTTAACACTATGGCAGCAGCTGCACAACTCCCCTCTCAAAATGACGCCCATGTAACCATATCGCTCCAAGCTGGTGTCTTTGTTTCAAAGGCTGCTGTGTGTTTGTTTTAATCTCGTGCACTTTGGGAAACACACTGCAGTAAAAATAAAAACACACCATTAAGCTTAGTTCCTGCTCTCACAATAAATCACGTATTACTGTTTCCTCTCACCTGATGACGCGTATAAATGCTTGACCGTCTGACAGTGAAGCACCGAGCGGTGACGGACGACCTCCTGTGACCCCGTGGCACCCACCCCCCCACCTCACCCGGAAGACCCCCTGGGACGGGGGACGCCGCTCCGTCTCCTGCGTGGGACTCATTCCTGTAGATAGAAGAATCCTCTGAGTCTTAATCTGCCAACAGGAGCAGAGCTGCAAACATGCTTCCTTTAAAACGTGCACGCTCCGGGACGTGCACCAGCCTCGTCAACGCCTTCATCAACAGAAACCCGCTAGTCCACCTGCAGTCCGCGGAGACCGCTCTGGATCTGTTCGGAGGACTTCTTATGGTTTTGTTTTCTCTCAAAATCAGTTTCTCCGAGGGGGCGGGGCTAGCTCACGCACATTTTGAGTTTTATTTTTGATTTTTCCAGCCTGTAAAGCTGATTTAATGCCAAAAGCAAAAGTGAATTTTACCCTCCTGTTTTGTGTGAGTTTGTTCACAGGATCAGTTGTAAAGTAAAATGTTTTTCTTCAGGGTTTATCAAAAAAGTCAAAAGCAGTCTCATCCCCGTTTTGTTAAAAGGGATAATTCAATATCACGTATCGTTTGAGTTTCATGGCATTAGCCTGAACGCAAGCCACAGTTAGATCAGCTCTGCCTCTGTACAGAAAAGAGCCATCACTGATATCCCCTTAAATAGGGATGCACCATATTATCACATTATTATCAACAGATTTGAGAGCATCTGCAGAGATTTCCTCCAACGTTTTCCATAAATGTCCAACAATCCGGCTGCACTATTGGCCAAATCCAACCATGATGTTTACCGCATCATAACGTTTATAAATCAAAAATTTTATCAATTAAGGAATAAAATGTTGATTCTCTTTCTTCAGTTCATTTCTAACAGGATAGAAATTCATAATTAAAGGATCAGGATCTTTTTAAAGCAACTAATGCTCACAAAATACTTCAAGAGAAAAGTTCCAATAATCTTTTTTGTTAAAAAAACATTATTATTTCATATAAACATTTCAGAGCACTCTGCTCCTTAAATCCAATCATTTTTCAACTTAATGACTTTTCTCTAGGGATGGGAGTTGATAAGATTTTATCAATACCAATGCTGGTAAGGATCCTGCTAATCGATCCAATTCTTTGACGATTCCCTTATCGATTCCTGGAGATCTTCCATGTGGACAATTGTTGGTCTGATTTTCAGTGTCAACAATGTCAAACACACGTCACAGCACAGATAACGACTTCTGCAAGTTGCTGGTGTTTCCACTCACTTAGGGTTGTGTAGTAGGTGCAATTAAAATTAAGATACAATTCTGACACTTCTTAACCCTGCCAGTGGATGGAATTGATAAGGGAATTGATTAGCAAAAAAATTAATGATATCGATTCTTTGATAGAGCTTTTAACGATTCTCAACTGGAATTGATTTTCGATTCCCATCCCTACTTTTCTCCATCTTAAAATTCAGAAATGAATCACTAAGAATGCACCATATTGGATTTTTGTCTTTATCAGATATTTCTGAACTTATTATCACTCAGACTGAGAGGACAAAGTCTTGACTTTATGAAAACTGACTCGTTTCTTTCAGTTTGATTCTGTTTCAGTTATGAACTGATGCAAACAAAAACACTGGATGCTCACAAAATACAAGAAAAAAGTCCCAACTTTCTTTTTTTATATTAAAAATAAACGATTTTATTTAACATTAACAACCTTTCACAACTCTCTCCTCTTTAAATCCAGTCATTATTTCAGAAATTAGCCACAGTTACATCAGCTCTGCCTCTGTACGGAAAGAGCCATTACTGATCCTCAAACACACTCAGATTTTTCAGCATTGCATCTTTAAGGAAAAGATCTTTTTGCGGTTTTCTTGCAGATATTACAATTTCGATATTCATAGCGCAATATTCATTATGTTTACAGTGTGGACAACAGTAAGGAAATCAATGACGAAAGCACGTAACACATTATTCATCATCTGATATTGATGATAAATCTTTTTTCATTATTCAAGGGATACTTCTACTCCTAAACCGAGGCGTTATGTTGTTGCACTTCTGTGGTGGAGATGTGACGCGCTTGGACGAGTCGACTCTTTTGAACGGCTCTTTCAAATGAACAATGAGAGCTGATTCGCAGCTGTGGGTAAACTGTTCATTTGCAAAAACATTCTTTAATGCGAATTACCTGCAAATTAGTAAAAAAGTATGTAGAGGTTATGTGTTGTTGACCTGCTCACCAGCACTACCGCAGTGGAGATGTGACGTTCACGGACGAGTCGACTCTTTTGAACGGCTCTTTCAAATGAACAATGAGAGCCGATTCACGGTTGTGAGTAAACAATTAGTTTGCAAAGTCATTCTTAAATGCAAATTCCCTGCACATTTGAAAAATGCATGTGTGAAGTAGTTGACAGCAGATCCTGGGTCAATCAGGAACGCTGCCAAAATTTCAGCTTTGTCTGAAATTGCGATTTCAATCCGAAAACGATAAATCTTTCAGCCCTGGTTTGAGATCTCATGATTGACAAATGTACATGGTACATCTGTCCTATTTGGTGGGAAAATCCGGCGACAGCCTTTGTTTACCCTTGAGAAGCCTGCAGACTGTAGCTGGTTGGCGCTGCTGGCAAAGAGATTCCAAAAAGTAAGAAAATGAGCTGCCAGGTCGTGATCGAGCATTATATCAGTCATTTTCTCCTTTTGATTATGGTGTTGGTTAGGACTGAACAACGTTTTGTTGTATCTATATTGAGATATGAACATTCAAGATAAAAATATTGAAAAAGAAAATATATAAATGACATTGATTTCCCCCACGCCTGAATCTGTGCCAGCTCCTTCTGCATAGCCGCAGAGCTGATCTCCGTCACCGTGGCTAATGTTCAGGCTAATGCCTTGTTCCTCATGCAACCCCGCTGAAAACTCTCCAAATGATCGAATCAGTTGCTTATCCTGAATAAACGTCAAAAATGTAGGAGGAGCTTCAGAGGTGTGTTAGTGAATTTCTCCTTAACCTTTTAACTTCAAGCTCAGCTGTTGGAAATATTATTCGGATATATTAAATGTGTAAATATAAACAAAAAAAAGCATCGATTGTTTCCGTACATGTTTTAAGGGGCCGAAAAAATGCAAACTAAAGAAGTGTTTGATTTAAAGACTTACAAAGCAAACATTTGATCATTTGATGAAAATTCAGAAACATTTGGAGCAATATTAATTTGAAGAGGGAATGTTTGTCAGTAAAAGAGCAATAGTTTAAGTTTTTCCTCCTCTGGTACATATTTATATATACAAGTTAGAAAAAGTAGAGCTCTGTTATTCATAAAAAATCTTATTTGCATTCATCAAACTCTGTATCATCTGTTTAAGTATTTTTTAATTGCTATTTTATTTACATATATTTCTGCTTTTTCTAATTGATTTGGTTCTGAATGGCATTTCAAACCTTCAAATCCCACACCAACAATATCTGTTTCTTTTGTTTGTAGTTTCTCTGTTCCTGAAATGTTTACAGAATCAAACAATTATTAGAAATTTACTGTCTTAAAACATGAAATATTCCTGAAATATCGATGACCTCTGCCAAACAGTTGAGCAGGTAGTTAAAGGGTTAAAATTACAAATATACTTTTGCCATTTGCAACCTAAATTATCAGAAAAATAGGTTTTAATAATCCCTAAACTGCTGCCAGCCTACAAACGTCACTCAGATCTGCAGCTTTTGTGTAATAATCCCAAAAATTAAAGACTTTTCTCAAATGCGTTGAAGTTTAGAATTAAATTGCAACTTAAGAAAATAAAGAAACAGATTTATGTGGTTAGTTTGTTTATTTACTCAAATTTAACTGCACCTGCACTTCCAAGGACCGCAAACAAGATTATTGTCACAAAAATGGAGAAAAAATTATATCGGTATCTTCAAATGCATCAGTTTTAGTGAGCAGACGTTATTACTTCAGATTTGTGGGATGTGTTGTGGATTTGTATCAAAAATCATTGATCCTTATGGCCGTGGAAATGAAAGCACAAACCTCACAATGTTGGAGTGATTTGTTGATTTCTGCTGTTGCCATAAACTCTCTGCAGAGCAACTCCACTGTTGCTCTTTAGCCCAGTTCACAAGGATGTAGATTTGAGCAGTCATTAAAATTCAAAACATTTGGCGCCATAAAATGAAACTAAACCTCCAGTAAATGAGAGCCGATTGTTAATTTTCACACCATTCTTAAATGCAAAGTACCTGCAAATTTGTACAATAGTTGAAACCTATGCAAAAAAAATCACATTTTGGCGTTCTCGATTGCGATCAATCTTTCAGCCCGACTGGACAGAGCTTTTCTGAGGCTGCGTTGACACGGCACCAAAAACGGTCAAATCCGATAAGTTTTCGTTGCGCTTGGCCTTGCGTTTAGATGGGAGTGGGCCTCATGCAAGAACCGTTCGTACGAACAAATATGTACGTAAGTGTTGAGTACGAATGATTTAGGAGCCTTTGTCTCATTCAGCATTTATTTCATATTTAGAATTTTCTTTCAAGTATGAACACAAATCACGAGTGGTCCAGACTTGTCTTAAAAATCACAACAAATTAGTCTGCTCTTTTCAAATAACGTGCCTTACATACTGATTATACATTTAAGTAATTTCAAGTGTTTTTAATAAAATATAGCATAAGACAAAATAAATCTGAGGATCTCAAAGCAGAGAATACATTAAAATCTATTAACTGAAGGTTTATTAGACTGGCCTATATAAAACGTTACATGAGAGAGTAACCAGTTGCTTCATGGCTGAGCTTCTTCTTTTGGATGCCCTGGCACGCCAGGCACCTGGAAGTGTGTTTGGCGCCATCTTTATGAATGAAAACTCCTGTTTAAGGTGTGGGAAACGTCTCCTTATATGGTATTCTTGGGGTGTTACTAATGCAAATATGCTATCCTCGTACATGTGAGCTTAAGTACGCACAGGTGGCATTCATCATGTTTCCAGGTCATTTAGACACTTTTCTAAAAATAGAAGTGTTTGTTGAATCTGTGAACATGTTTGTCTGAACATAAGAAAAAAAAGTAAAAAATTTAGGATGAGAATACGAAAATGTTCTTGCATGAGGCCCATTGTGTTGCGTTTCCATCTGAAAGCGGAAACTTTTGAAAACAGGCTCTAGAGTTGAAAGATTTGAATACGCTCTCCATGCAGCTCCGTGTAAACCCGTATCAGAGCGTTTCAGGGTGAAACGCTGACGTCACTGCATGTGCAGTACTCTTTCAGATGAAGGCTGCGCGCAAACCAGGAACAACGACAGCTTCGGGCGAGTAACGTGTGAGTGTCTTACCGTGCTCGGTTTGTTATCCAGTTAAAACTATCCAGACTGATTTGTTGTCCAGAAAAGAAACTCCTGCGTCTCTGTGCGTCTATTCCTCATTGTTGTTTGTGAAAGTTTTTCTTCTTCGTTCGTGTGTTGTAGCGGCGCTGCCTCTCTGCAGACCTACACCGCCATCTACTGAACCGGCATGCACTCTACAGCAGATTAACTCGTCTCCGAGCGTCGTCATCTGAACGCAGAAGAATTCTAAAACTCAAAGGACAAATCTTTGCGTCTTTAAGTCAGGAGTGTCCGTGTAAACGCAGCCTTAGTTAAACTTGACAGCTTCATCTTGTTGATGCTTTAAGTCATTAAAACAGCAGATTATTTTGTTCAAATCAAAAGTGCTTCCACTGAAGCTCCTGACATTCGCCACTAAACCCTGTGAACAAGTCCATGAGCTCGTGCCTAGAATCTGAACTCCTACGAAACAGGGTAAAAGCAACCTGCTGATGTTTTACAGTGTGTGCATAAAATCAAACGATGAGTTTACACTTTAGTTTGTTGTGAATGTGAGAGGAACTCAGCGACAGGCCTTAAAAACCTTTCACCTTTTCTTTTGACTTTAACATGTTCAGAAGTGATCTGATTCAAATAAAATCAGGTTAAAACATTCAGGATTGATGAAGTTATTTTTGGCTGGATTCAGGGAGAAATTAAAGTTACCAAACAAAATCACTTTTATCAGTGATGCCGTCTGCACAGGTTTAAAGTTTTATTTCCTCTTGATCGTTTCAGTGCCAACAGACAAAGCACAGCTTTTATAACAAAATAGGGATGCATCATATAATCACATTATTATCAACAGATTTAAAAGTATTTGCAGATATTTACCTCCAACATTTTCCATAAACGTCCCACAAACTGGCTGCACGATTGGCCAAATGCAACCATGATGTTTACCTCATCACTGAAAGTTCATTTAATTTAATCAATAAAGGAATAAAATGTGAATTTCTTTCTTCAGTTCGTTTCTAACAGGATGGAAAGTCATTATTAAGGGATCACAAAATACTTCAAGAAATAAGTCAACATCCTTTTTTACATTGAAAACATTTTTATTTTATATAAACCACATTTCACAGCTCTCCTCTTTAAATCCAGTCATTATTTCATGTATTTAATGACTTTCCTCGTCTTGAAATTCAGAAATGAGTCTCTAGGAATGCACCGTATTATTTTTACCCTTTAATTTTACCCATGAAGTGATGTTGAGATGAAGCATTTTGGTTCATTTGTGTTTTTTGCTGTAATATAGTATTTAATACTATAAAAGTATGCCAAGACTTTTTTATTATTATTTCTTATGACTTTTTCTTCCATATATATTTGATGAACCATTCAGTTCCATCAAATATAACACCTCAAAATATATTTTAGGATTTTTTTAAAAATAAAATCAGGCTGTTAATGATGTTTCAACATGTCTCAAAATAACAGGATGTATATTCAGGCATGATAACACTTCATCCTGCACAAAGTCTTGCATAGTCAAACTATTTATTCTGGAGTATTGTTTTTTTTTCCCTTTAAAATTCTGGAAAATAATACAGTACATTAAATACTTTTGTGCCATCAAATCCTGATGTTATATGAAAAACTTTTTCCTAAAATTAACATAGTTTCAGGAGTTAGAGGATTTTTTTGCTCGTGTTTTTTCACAAAAATTCTGAAAAATAATTTCATATCAATCAGACTGTGTTTGGTAAAGTTCCAACATTGTTATATGTTGTTCTATCAAGACTTTTGTCTCAGAAATTTTAATATGTATTACCTTTATTTAAGGACTGTTTACATCAGATAAAATCAACAATATTTTCCTAATATCAGGACTTACTCCAAAGTAATCTGTGCATCTTTTAGTGTGATACTGGGACTTTTTTTCTTGTTAAGTAAAAATAATAAATTCAAGGCATTAAACCATTTTTCTCCCAAAAATCCTGACTTTATATGAGAAACATCATCCTAAATTTAAGTTAATGTTGCAAATAACCTTTGGCAAAATCTCCAACATAATTTAGTGATAAGAGATTTTTTTTCATCTTAAAGAGACTATGAGGAGTTTCTAAATAATTACAAAAAGTCTCCTTTTAGATAAATGCCTGATGGAAATACACACTTTAAGATGAGTTTTATAGCATCAAAATAGGTTATCTATAAATGCTATTCCTTAGCCTTCCGTTTGGGTTATATTATTTTTATTATTTATATTACACATCTTAGATCACTGGGCTGTAAGTAGCCATATATAGCCAGCTACAACTACAATACTAAGTTTTCCAAAAATTGCTTGTTGTCACACATCAAAAACTACCACTACGTAACTAGAAAGAGATACATTATCTCTGCTTTGCATCCTGTAAGTTGTTGAAAAAGAAGTTGTAAAGCAATGCAGAGTTCTGAGGAAGGTCCTTATTGCATCCATTAGCCTCAAAACAAACACGCTGTGGATGTAAATGTCTGGTGCTGCGTTCCAGTTGTAGTCAGAAGTAGGAATTTTGAGCTCAGAGTTAGGAAACTGCAACTGGAACGCCCCCCAAAGTCTGAATTTCCTACTGGGAACTCGGTGAAACCTCGCCACCCCCGAGTTGACAATGGAAGATGGATGCCCCAGTGTGAACAGTTATTTAGCTCCTGTAATAATCCATTTATTTGCACTTCTGACTGGGGTGTGTCGCTCTAGATCAGCTGTATACATAGTATTGTTAGACTTATATTTACAAAAATGCTGCCATAGTGATAATCACATTCTTCATACAACAACGCAGCGCGTGCTAACAACAGCTAACAATAGCCTGGTAGATCGGCATGTTTTTCCGATTTTAACTGGAACGCTGATAACTCGAAGATGATGTCACTCCTATTTCCGAGGTTACTGGAACGCAGCATTACGACAGTCGCCACGCGTGCTCATGGGTAGCAGAGTCTTTTACGTTGGCAGGAACAGATTCTCCTCACAGTCCCTTTAAAATCCTGAAATTAATCCCTTTTTTTTCTCAGAATTTTGTTTGGTAAAGTTCCAACATTGTTATGAGTTGTTTCATCAAGACTTTTGTCTCATTAATTTTAATTTTTACCTTTATTTAAGGACTTTCACATCAGATAAAATCAACAATGTTTTCCCAATATCAGGACTTACTCCAAATTAATCTGTGCGTCTTTTCTAGTGTAATATTGGGACTTTTTTTCTTGTTAAGTAAAGATGATAAATTCAGAACATTGAACGCTTTTGTCCCCAAAAATCCTGACTTTATATGAGAAACATCATCCTAAAATTCAGTTAATGCTTCAAATAACCTTTGGCAACATCTCCAACATAATTTAGTGATAAGAGATTTTTTTTTTAAATCTTAAGATCCTGAATTTTTTTTTTTTTTTTTCTCAGAGTTTTGTTTGGTAAAAATCCAACATTGTTTGATGATGTAATATCAGGACATTTTTTTCTTAATAGCTGTTTTTTATTGCTTTTGTTCAAGGAATTTCACAAGAATAAAAAATCAACAATATCTTCTTAAGATCAGGACTTATTCTGTATAAACATTGGATTTTTTCAGTGTAGTGTTGGGGCTGTTCTTCAACATTAATATGGAATTTCAGGACTTTTTCTGATTCTTAATTGGTCATATATCATCAGGATTTTCACACTAATTATCCGATATTTCACGGTCATAAAGTGACCAGATTATTACATTATTGTTTTTTTTTTTTATATATATATATATATATTGAAGTCTCGACTTTTACACAAACCGAACCGACTAATAGGCTGGATGAGAGAGGAACCCAATCCTGGATTGTCTGATCCTGATTGGATTCAGACTGGCCATGTTGATCCAGATTAAACTTTTGAACATCTAAACCCTGATCCTGATCTTGAACTCCTGGTTTGACTTTGTTTGCTCGCTCTGATGTTCAGAATGTGACCCTGAGTCTGTGTCGATCCACTCACGACTGCACTTTGAGGGAATGTTAGCGTAGCATGCTTAGCTTCAGGCGGCTCGGACCAATCAGAAGGAAGACGTTTGTTTTTGTTTTTGCTCTCCGGCGCCGCTGCTGTGCCGGACTCCTGCTGTACTAATGAAATGTAATCCAGCTGTATGATAGTAAATATTGTAGATTATTTGGACCTGTACAGACACACAGATTGTTGACTTCCTGCTGTTTGTTTGTTTGTTTTTGTTTACTTCTCTCTGGTTTGCTAATAAAATACTCGATGATACACGGCTTCAACATCGCTGTTTGCATGTGTGATGAATTTTCAACCCCGACAATAAACTCACTTCCTTCACTTGTCTTTGTATTTTGTGGTCACTCACAGGTTTTCGTGTCGTTGTGTTCATGTTTTTGTGTTTGTTTCCTCTCTGAGTTCCTGAGAGCTCGAAGGTAATCTTTGTTTTTACGACTCTTAAACCTGCAGGAGGACGTCGCTCGTCCATCATCGACGACCCACTCAGGGTCGAAGGGGGCGGAGCCTGTCTCGGCTGACCTCGGTGAGAAGAGGACTCACCATGAACCACATCCAGACTCAGACCTGCAGGTATTTGAAGTCATCGATTAACCTAACGAGCTTGTTTTTGGTCTGTGTGGGAAGACTATGAGGCCTAACATGAAAGAGGACATATCATGCTTGTTTCTCCTTTTCACTATGCCAGACTAGGATGCCTGTAAAGCATTTCTACCCTCAGTACAAGTCATTTAGTTTCTTCATTGCCCCACAAAAGCGTTCTCAAAATCCTCATTTTAGGCCATTATCAAGCTCTCGTTGAAACACTCGGATCTCAGGATGACCTAAAGTTACCTCGCAACGTCACAGCCCTTTGTGCTCTGATTGGTCAGTTCTATCGGGGGTAGAGCCAGCCTGTCCTTCTTCTTCTACTGTATTTTCCAGCAGGCTCAAAGCAGCGACCGCGTATTGAGTCCCCCTACAGGCCAGAGCTGGTAATGAGTGAATGTGAGCTAGGGAGCTATATACCCCTGCTGGTGGATGTGTTCCTTGGTGACGGTTTTGTGGCTAACAGACATCACAGAGGAGGAAGTGTTTTATCAGATTACTCCAATAAAAAGAAAGGTACCTCGTGTCGTCGTGTCGACGATTTAAATCTCGCAGACATCTCGCAATGACCTATTTTCAGAGGCATCAAATCTCGTTCTAGGATATCAGAAAAAATACAATATCTCATTTTTTGAAAATTAAGGGGGTGTAAGGTCTTGTTTTCAAATTTATTATATTATATGTAAGTGTGAAATCATGCATCAGCATGATATGTCTCCTTTAAGTTAAAAGAGAATAAAAACAGGGGCAAGAGTCATTTACAAGTTAAAAGCAAGTCTGTACAAGTGCATTTTAAGGAGGGTTTTGAAGTTAGTGGGGTCAGTGCAGATTTGGATGTGTGTGGGGAGGGAGTTCTAAAGGGTGGGAGCAGCAGTGGAAAAGGCGCGGTCTCCCCAGGTCCAGTACTTGGTGCGGGGGGGCCTGGTTATGGGGGGCTTTATGGGTGAGGAGGAGAATTCTGAATTGGGTTTGCTGAGGGATGGGAAGCCAGAGGAGGTGTTGGAGGACGGGGGTGATGTGGTAACAGGTGCTGGTTCTGGTGAGTAGGCGGGCGGCAGAGTTCTGGACATACTGAAGTTTATGGATGAGTGTGGATGGTAGGCCGTCGAGGATGCCGTTACAGTAATCCAGTCTGGAGGTGATGAATACATGGATGAGTGTTTCAGACTCAGACTTCTTATTTGGTAAAATTCCAATATTGTTTTATGATCTTACATCATGACTTTTGTCTCATACATTCAAGTTTCAATTGATTTAATTTAATATATTTATTATATTTGGACATTTCTTGCAAAATTCTGACTGTAGATACTGCACATTAATCCATTTTATCCCTTAAAACTATTGATATATGAGAGTCATCAGAGAAACTTCCTACTGACATTAATGTTGAGAAAACCTTTTGTCCAAAAACAGCATAATTTCAGTGATAAAATGCTGTTTTGTAGTTTCTTCACTGTTTGGTTGTCATAAAATCCTAACATTTATTATGTGTTACTGAGACTTTTTATTTGGTAAAAATCTTATATTTTACCGAACTATTGTCTCATACATTCAAGTACCAATTGATTAATTAAAAACTTTCTCATAAAAGATCAACAATAATTTCTTAATATCAGAACTTATCATTAATTTATCATTTATAATATTTTGACTTTTCTTTTTGTGAAATTTTGACAACAGATTCTGCACATTAATCCATTTTATCCCTAAAAATCCTGACTTTATATGAGATTCATCAGTAAAAATTCTTCCTAAAATTATCTTTATGTTGAAAAAGCTTTTGCCCAAAAAACAAAACAAAACAATTTCACTGATGAAATGATGTTTTGTAGTTTCTACATGGTGTTTATTTGCTCATATATCCTGAAATTGATTACTTGTAACTCAGACTTTTTATTTGGTAAATTCCAATATTGTTTTATGATCTTACATCATGACTTTTGTCTCATACATTCAATAATTAATTGGGTTTTTTTCATGATCATGCAGTCTACTATTTTTATTTTATTTTATTTTATTTTATTTTTCAATTTTCACAATAACATAAAAACAACCACACATATTAAGACTTAACATTCAAACATGGGGTGACTCTTATCGAATAAAACAAAATTCATGTTGTCCAGTAGGTGTCTTGAAAAATAGAAAAGAATTTAAACAAAAAAGGGGTGTTTAGGGAGGATGTATAGTTTCCATTTTTCCCATAATTCATGAAATTTTTTACTTTGAAGTCTCAGTGAGTCTTTCCATTGTATATATTTGATAAGTAATATTGTACCAATCATCTGAAGTTGAAGCTTCTAACTTGAGCCATTTTTGGTAATTGCCTTCCGGCAGTAATGCTCAATATTGAAAACAAATACTTGGTTTTCTTATTTGTTGATAACAACAAAATTCCAACAAAAAATGCTCCCAGTTAAATATAATGTCTGTCCCAAATATATCCACCAGTTCTTTATGAATGTCTGCCAGAACCTGTTAACTGTGGGACAAGCCCAAAACAGATGAAAATGGTTGGCTTCCTGGGATCCACAATTCCTCCAGCAGGTGGAAAAGCCTGTATGGTGAAGTTTCTGTACAGATGTAATAAAATACTAATGTTACTTTTCCACCCAAATACTCTCCAAGAAGATTCATTGATTTTTTAAAGATTTTTCTCATAAGAGATCAACAATATTTTCTTTAAAATATCAGAACTTATCACTTTATTATATTGATAATATTTGGACTTCTTGTAAAATTCTGACAATAGACAAAACACATTAATCAATTTTATCCTAAAATCCCAGTAATATATGAGATTCACCAGAGAAGCTTCCTCCTAAAATTGACTTAATATTGTAAAAAACTCATCCAACAAAAATATAAAATTTCAGTGATAAAATGATGTTTTTGTAGTTTCTAAATAGTGTTTCTTTGATCTTAAAATCCTCAAATTATTTTTATTCAAATGTCTTTTTTTGGAGGGGGTAAAATTTTAACGTTGTTTTCTGACCTTGTATCTCAGGAATTCAAATATTAATTGATGTTATTGAAGAACTTCAATAACATCAGTGTCAGTGATGAAATGATTTTTTTGTAGTTTCTACATGGTGTTTTGTTATCATAAAATCATAAAATTAATTACTTGATACTTAGACTTTTTATTTGGTAAAAATCTAAAATTGTTTTATGATCTTATATCATGACTTTTGTTTCATACATTCAAGTATTAATTGATTTATTAAAGAACTTTCTCATAAAAGATCAACCATAATTTCTTCATATCAGAACTTATCAAGTATTACTTTATTACACTGATAATATTTGGACTCTTTCTTTCTTTTTTTTTTTTCTTTTTTTCTTTTCTTTTTCTTTTTTTTTTTAATTCTGCCAAAATATACTGCAGATTAATTTACTTTATCCATAAAATCCTGATATTGTACGAGATTCATCAGAGAAACTTCCTCCTAGAATTAACTTAATTTTGAAAAAAAAAAACTTTTGTCCAAAAAACAACATACATAATAAGGGGATGCTTTTGAATTTTCTGTATAGAGGTGATAATTTGTCATAAAATCCTGATTTTTTTTTCTCAGAATTTTGTTTGTTTAAATCCCAGTATTAGGACTGTGAGACATGAGCATCTTTATCCTGACATGCACCTTTAATGGATTATAACAGTATGAATGATTGCATTATTACAGACACCAACAAGAGAAAGGATTTTTCAGCTGAATTGTAGAACAAAAAGTAAATTCAACCATGTACAATGTGAACTTTCTGTAATTTTAAGACCATTTTAAGGATTAAAGTCTTCTTATGTCCTGCATCACTGACCCCTGAGGTTTACTACTGGTTGTGGCCGTCTAACTTCTCTTTGTGAATGTTTATTAAAGGGTTAGTTCAGGTTTTTTGAAGTGCTAGAGGCCTATGTACCTTCTAGAGTTAAGTCGAGGCAGTCTAAAAATAGCAGAAATGTCTTGAAGGACTAAAGATTAGAGTTCATGTCTTTCTCAGTGAACGTGTGACTGCACAGACTGGGAATCAAACCCCAACCCTCCAGCTAACAGGCAACCAGCTCCACCGCTGCACCACATGATCAGCTCTGAACATGACTGGCTTTAGGACCCTGAGTGGAGCGGGACTGTGAGAGGCTATAAATAGATCAGCGCGTGGATCTGGATCACACGCTGACCCTCAGACCAGGACGAAGACCAGGACCACGGAGGTGACGCTCCAGCTGGAGTCCTTAGTCTGAGGGACAGGCGGACTCACCTGAGGACCAGCTGATGTCCCCAGAGAGTGCAGACACTGACCGGAGTCATTCGTCCTTGTGTTAAGGTGAGGCGTTTACTGACCTCTGCTTCTGTGGGAACACGGAGACTCTGCTGTTTTCACTGCTGACATCAGGGTCTAGAGCCTCCCATGCATGTGATCGTTTCAGCTTTTATTTACCAAATAGTTAATTTATTCAAAGCAGAACAGCAGCAGAGTAACAAGAAGCACGAGGATGGAAACAAAATGTAAGTCAACATTTGGACCGTCAGATTTCTCTTTTAAAGGTTCCAAAAGCTGGAATTCATTAAAATCTAAAATTAATTTAAATGAATCTAATTCAGTCTAATTAACCTCAGATTTAAAACCTTCTCTATGAAGGTAAAGTGCTGTAACCATTCTTAGTCTGTCATGTTTTTAACTTATTTTGAACTGGTTTGTAGAAACACTTCTGTAATTTTATGCTGTAAAATATTGTACATTTTTTAATTTACTTATTCAAAGGCCCGACAAGGGACAAGAGATGGAAGTTACATTTGCTATAAACCCTGAAGCACATCACACATGCTACTTACTGACTGGACCAGACGAAAACAGCGGCTTCTTTCATTTGCAGCCAGATCTCGCGTAGTGCCGTAAAGCAGTTTGCACTTGTTGAAGTCTCTCGCGACACGTGTACCCGGCCCAACCTTGAAAGTTAGAGTCCCTAAGCAGAGCAGGGTGGTGCTGTGGTGGGAAAGGCAGTTCTCTCTGTTACAGTGAATATTTTAAGACTCAAATCTTATATTGTGTTGTTTTAATGTCATCTATAATCCAAGGGTTTCAGTCTGGAGAATGGGCGCCATGCTAACTCAAAAATTCACTTTGTTCCAATACTCAATATTTCTCTCTCTCTGAAAAGGTCCCTGCTGTCCTTGAACCCTTCTGATGGCGTAAGCCCGCCCGAGGGTCCGATCTCCAGGATGCAGCCGCTGTGTAAAGTCACCAAATGCCTGTTCATCAGTAACGCCCGCTCGGCCTGCAGCGACGAACTCCTCCAGCAGGAGGCGGTGACGCTCTGCATCAACGTGTCCAAGCAGCAGCCGTTTCCATCTGCGGACATCAAGAAGCTGCAGATCCCGTCTCTGACGACCGCCGCGAGACCTGTCTGGCGCGCCGACCGCTGCGCCCGGCGCCATCCACAAGGAGGACAAGCGTGGAGGGCGCAGCGTGGTGTATTGCAAGAACGGGCGCAGCCGGTCGGCCACTGTCTGCATCGCGTACCTGATGAAACACCGCAAGCTAACGCTGACTGATGCGCTGCAGGTGGGCTAACGCAGGACTTCATTCTGGTGTTGTTTGGATCAGAGTCCACTTATATTTGATAACCAAAGATCTTCATTGTCTGTTCTTCAGAAGGTGAAGACGGCTCGCCACGTGGTCGACCCGAACCCGGGCTTCATGGCGCAGCTGCAGAGGTACGAGCAGGAGCTGAAGACGAGACGAGGAGACACAAACTGATGGACGGGATTGTCTTCAACCAGGAAACCTCAGTACAGCAACCTCTTTAAGAGTCTAATAACAAAACTCGTCTCCTTACAGATGGGAAAAAGTACGACCACTTAACTTAACCAGCGTAAATATACAAATGACCTCATAAGATAAAAAAGGCCAATAAAGGCAATAAAAAAGCAGTATAAAGAGGCATAAAGTAAGTACAAGTAACTTAAAAGACAAAAAATCAGCATCACTGATCAAAACCAGAAGGTGCCAATACGGTCAAACCAGCCTCCATAAAAACGCCATAATCTGACGATAAATAAGCAAGTCTGTGTAAAATAAATGAGGCAAAATATGAAAGAAGAAAATCCATGATCTTATGAAGTTTGGCCAAAAAAAGGAAAGAAAACTGGGAAAAACATCCCCAAAGAAGTAAAAAATCAACCAAACTGCAGCGATGAATCGACAAGCTAGCACCAAATCAACCGTAAGACAACAACAAAACGAACAACATACAAAAACAAAAGCGGCCAAATTTGATGATGAATGTTCTTAAAAGAGTCATAAAAAAGATAAAAATGACTCAGGTGTATTTCCATCATGTGGTTTTGTCTCGCCTCTTCTGTTTTTAAAATTTCCCTTCAAATATTGAAGCGTCGACTTTATTTATTATCCACTGATGCTCCATGTGAGTCGAGCTGTTAGTAAAATGTCTGATCGGAATCGAACCCCTCTGGTGGTCGTCTTCGTGCTGCTGTGTCTCCCCTGAACTCTCTCCATCACTAACAACAAAACTCGTCTCCTTACGCCGTCTCTAAAGTGAAGCATCAGAGAAGAGAAAAGTCTTATATTCACATGGGGACAGCGATGGTAATCAAAAATAGACGAGTATAAAACAGTTTGTGCGTTATGAGAAATATAAAGACTTAAAACTACACAGTCACTCATTTACAAAGTAATTGCACATTGTTGGCATTAGTACTACGACAGGGTTTCTGCATGACACTGAAAAGCTTTAACAGACGTTTAATTGATTTTGTGAAATTGAAGGCCTTAAATGGTATTAAAAATCATCAAATTTAATTCTAAGTGGCATAAAAGAAACTGTAATTTTAAGAAAAATAGTTAATGAAATATTTTATTGGGATGCACGATATAATCGGTTTGATAACGATATCGGCCGATATCAAACTCATTGTATAGTGCATCCCTGTTTGATATCAGTATCGACCGTTATCAGCCTAAAAAAATAAGTATTGTATCAGCCGATATTTAAAATTTTGCAGATATTTACAGCCAATATATCGGCTACATATATTGGCTGTAATATCTGTAAATTATACAAATGTCCAAAACTGATGCACCTTCTCATCACTGCATGGGTACATTTGAGTATCAAGGTTTTCATTTTTTCAAGAGTTAAAAGTTTTTCTTGTTTTACATCTGTTCATATGCTGTTACACTGAAGGAAACTAGTCCATTTTATTAAGCACAGAGCTTGTGCTCTTGACCTGAAACATCGGTATCTGCGATTATGAATCAGAAAAAATATCAGCAGATTGGATATCGGCAAATATCAAATATTGGTCATCCCTGATATGATAATAATAAGATAATAGTATATAATTATAAACTGTGTTCCGCCAGATTCGCCATTTCAATAATTGTTTCTGGCCGGTTGGGTTCGTTTGCTGTTAAACTGGATGTTTGGAAAGTGCCTGGTGGGCTGGACCATGTGGAGGACCTAGTGGTCTCCCTCCAGTGAAGTAAAGTTCACTCTTAGCTTATATATGTTTAAGGTGACATAGTTTTTTAGACAGTCTTCGTTTTTCGTGAACACACCATACTCATTTTGACGTCACACTTAGTATGAGTAGTACGTTAGTATGCCATTTCAGACACAGCCCAGGAATAAGTCCGCCATCACATCCACGTCCTCCGCTGTTGTTGTTGGACGTAACGGCGGTGAAACACAGCAGCACTTCAATGGCCCCGCCCATGAGGGGGAGGAGCTATGAGAGCGTGTGATGGGAAATTAAGAGCTGAAGGGCGGTGGAGGTGAAACCACAGGAGGAAAAATGTCCACAGTGCTTTAAAGTCTGTCTCATATCCTCTCAGACTGCTGAGCGCTTGGATCAGGGCTCTAGACCAGGCAGCTACATTTATATTAAAGTCTAAATGACAATGTGCTCTACATGCTGCAGAAACAAGCGATTATAATCAGGATGAACTCTCGCACGGAAAAAACAGCAGCTGTATTTCTCTTTCACTTTGGCTCCAATCAGAGATGACAACAGCCTTTAACCTGTTCAGCCCCTTTTGAAGCCTTCTGCTCCAAAATGACATCCTCATAAAGAAAAGAGTGAATCAGCAACCACAAGGATATTCAGCATCAGTGATCAAGCCCAGAAGGTGCCGATATGGTCAGAGTAGCGTAAAAACCCCACGGCCATAATCTGATGATAAATAATCAAGACACTAAAATAAGAACAGGCAAAGTTTAAAAGAAGAAAATCCATGATTGATGAAGAATGGCCAAAAAAGGGGACAAAACAGGTAAGAAAAAATCCAAAGAAGTCAAAAATGCAACAAAAATGCAACGACAAATGAACGAGCACCAAATCAGCAATAAGACAAATATATATATTATATATATTTATACGGCAAAAAATGAACAAAACAACGTTAAGTACAAAAGGCAAAAGAGGCCAAACTTGATGAAGAATGCCCTTAAAAAAAGAGTCATAAAAAGGTGAAAATGGCTCGGAGTAGGTGTAAATAAAAGTAAACGGCAGCGATGAATTCGTTCCTTAAAATGGTTTGTTATGGAGGGATGCACATTTGAAAATATGTGATTACAAATGAACAAACAGCCCCAAAAACTGCCACAAGCGGAATATTAATGATTTAAAAGACGGAAAAAAAAAAAAGAGAAAATTTGCCAAAAAATGACAAAACATCATAAAAAGGCCCAAACAGTAAAGAAAAAGACCAAAAAAGGAAAAATAACAACCAAACAAACCAACTCAGGATGGACATCAAACCAAGACAAAGATATAAAGAGGTTATAAAAGATATATACTGTCATTTATTAACACCTGAGATCATATCTTTACCTTAAAAACACCTGAATGGAACTGCCACGAGCCAAAGTGACAGAGAAATACTTCATAAATACAGCTTCTGCGACTAATTTATCCTTAAAGAAGATATGAAAATAGATTTTAAACTAAAGCTGATAATGAAATGCATCAAAAACTGAAGCACAATGTCACCTCGCAGTAAATAATAATATGAGCTGTAGTATGAGCTGCACAGTAGATTTCTCTATTTTATGAGCTAAAAATATTTCAACACACATATATCATAACATTAATAAAGTGAGTTTAGTCACTAAAACAATAACTTATTTAAACTTTCTGTGCCATGACATTTAAGTGAAACATGCAGGCGTATAAACTGTGACTTTCTCTGCTTTAATAAGGGCTTATATTTTTATTTTGTACTTTATTTCAGGAGTTTTGTTGCCGGTAGAGATTATAATCCAGCATTAACTCAGTCCGTGGTTTAAATCACTGTGTTACTTCATGCTCAGGGGAAACTGAAAATCAAATCCTTGTTCTTGGTTGTTTGTCATATATACACTTAAGTGCCACTTTATTAGGTACACCTGTTTAACTGCTCATCATGCTGAAAACAAAACAGGTCCAGATTGACTCTCTTGTCCTTGTCTTCATGCCTACAGTTGCTGCCATGTGATTGACTGATTGTTGGCTCTTTTCTCTTGCAGTTGAGTGAGTGTACCTAATAAAGTGGACAGTGAGCATGTTTTCATTAAGCTGGAGCAGCTCTTTCTAACCAGCAGCTCAAAAAGGAGCAGACTTCTCAGTGAAGTCTTTTTCTGCCTTATTTTAAACTTTTATTCTCTTTCAAAAAGGAAAACAGAAAAGTTTTAAGTTGATGTTCTTTTCTGAAATGTCAGTAAATCTGAATCTCACTCGCTCAGACGGATGCTGTTCAGACTCCGGCCTCACGATGGAGACATTTTCCCGTCAGTCAGAGGGATGATTACAGTAAAACTGTCATGTTGAATTAAATTCTCCTTAAAATGTTCTTACAAAAGTCGACTGTGCACATAAACTCATTTATATCTTTACTCTAATCAATCCCTCTCTCTGACAGGATAAGCACGTCAGTGTTTTAGAGATGGAAGTTATGTCTGTCAAATAAGTCAGAATCCTGAAATTAAAGTCAATTGTTTTAGGGTAAAGTCAGAACTATGGGATTTGAGTCATAATTTTAGATTAAATCTCAAATTCAGGGATCCTAGTAAGAAATGTTGTGTTAAAGTCAGAACTAAACATTTTAAAACAGAAAATGAAAGTTAAAACTATGAGATTAAACCCAGAATTCACAGAGTGAAATAATATGATTAAAGGCATAATTGAAAAGTTATAGTAAGAATTTAAGGATTAAAGCCAAGCATTTTAAATTTAATTTGACAATTATGTGATTTAAGTCAGAACTATGAGATAAACATGAGAATTATTAAAATTTAATTCAGAATTCTGAGAGACAAAGTCAGACTAAAGGAAATAAAGTCAGAATTTTAAGACTAAGGTCAGAAATTATAACCTTGCATAGCAGATGGTCCTGCCTGATTCAGTTCCTGAAATCCTGCAGATCCCATCTTGTAGCGCTCCGTTGACCAATGGATTCACTCGGCTAAAATTTTTAGGGCCCAATCAGGGAAAAGAGGCGGGAGCTGCAGGAGGCGGCCGTGACGAAAACCCGAAGTTGAAAACGGAGATGCAGATTGGCCTATTGTCTTCATAGATACTTGGTAAAACTTGGCGAAATCTGCCCTCCTCAGAAGTTTAATTGTAGGGATTGTCTTTGACGAGGTTCATGGGCCTGTACTATGAAGCTGGATTAAGTCATCCAGGATAACTCTGCGACAACTCGCTGAACTTCACCGGATCTCCTCCATCCAGATCTGCTGTACTACGAGGCTCGTTATCAACTCCATAAGTGAATCCAGCTGGGATCTGTGCGCGAACACATAAAATGAGCGTGGTTAGCGGCCCCGGAGGATTTTCCACAATGGAGGAGAGAGCAGCCTACTTCACGGCGGAGGAGCAGCAGATAATCCTGCAAAAGTATGAGGAGTACTGCAGTATTATCCAGGCCAGGAGCAACACGGTGAAAAACATGGCCCTACATTTTCCAGATACACAAATCGCTGAAAATGTAATAAAGAACTCATCCACATTAAACCAAAATTATGTCATTAAATAGTCTTTTAAATGGAGATGAATAATTATTTTTTATGTATTTTAAATGTAATTTAATTAGCCTAAATGTAATACTTAATTACACTTTTATTGTATTTTGCATCTAAAACAACATTTGTCCCACTGTCATGATCCACCGCTATTGGACAGTGTAAAACATTTCCTCTTTTTTGTTGATAAAAATAATAAATGGACAGTGTTGATAACACTGGGATAAATCTAGGAATGAAGTTAGATATTTAAAAATATTTGTTCCAACAAAATTCTGTCCCTCAGTTTCATGGTGTTACTACCAAAATTTGGAGATCATATTACATTAGACAACATTTAAGATGTGATGATTACTTATGTAGGCTTATTGTAATTGAACTTTAAACCAAAATTATTGTTACTTGACTTTATCCATAATAAAGTTCAGTACAATTATCAGCATGTGTTGTCTTTTATCAGAAGTAAACATCCTCAGATCAAACGTTATCACTGACATTGAGAAATAATGTTAATCAAGCGGATTACTTCGGTCACGATAAAAACACTCCCGACGAAGCTCTCCTCTTACAATTCGCACACCGACATTAACCGGTTCTGGCAGAAATGGGCAAGCCATTTTCCAAGACTGCAAATTGGTGACTGTGCGGTCTTTCATGCCCGCCTGAGAGAACCGATTGGTCAGCAGGCGGTCTGTCACACCCAGTGAGCTCATATCCTGGAACTTAACCTGCTCCGGACCAGGTGGCGTTCAGCATCAGTTACCGGGGCAACGTGTCTGGATAAAAAGAGATCCACATTCGTAGTGCGGAAAACCAGAAACTTATCCAGGAAGTTATCTCTCTAAGAGCTAATCCAGCTTCGTAGTACAGGCCCCAGGTCACATCTAAGTGTTAAATGAATCATCTGTGTGGTACGATTTAGTGTAAGACCATAGTATAAGGGCGTTAGCCATTACGGCTAAGTTAGCGGCTAACGGCTAACGGTCATTTACTGCCGTTTGCCATTAGTGGCTAAGTTAGCGGCTAAGTTAGCGGCTAACAACTAACTGTCATTAGCTGTTGTTAGCTGTTAGCGGCTAAGTTAGTGGCTAACAGCTAACAACAGCTAACCAAAAAGTATGCTTTTTTTTTTCAATTCTTTATTCAGCCATTTCAAGTAACAAACAGGCACATTTTGCATCATACAGTCTTCAAAAATCACTGAGCAGCATCAGCAGTCAATATAAACAAAATAATAAAATAAAATGAATATATAAAGAAAAAAAATAATGACAAATTCAATGATAACATTGCTTCATTATATGAGGCAACCCTGCTTGCTGTGGATTGGTCTGTGATGAATGTGACGAGCAGAGCGATTATCCAATCACATGCTTGTGTTTTTTTTAAACATTCTGCCCCTGAAAACAGATTTAAAGGGCCCCTACCCAGATGGACTAGTGAAATATTTCTGTGGCAGATATATGGAGCTGTCCATCTGGCTTGTCAGGTTACAGAAATGAGGGATTAAAGACAGCATTTTGAGATCAAAATCAAAACTATAGGAGTAAAGTCGGGACTTTTAGATTTAATTTGAGATAAATGGGATTAAAGTGACAATTAAGAAATCTTTAATTTGGAATTCTGAGAGACAGAATTCTCTCGGACCAAAGAGAAAAAAGTCAGAATTCTGAGATAAAGTCAGAACTTTGGGGTAAAACCAGAATTTCAGGGTTCAGAATTGGAATTTTTAGATTCAATCTGGGAATTCTGAGATTAAAATCAGACTAGAAAAACGTCAAAAATATGTTACTTAAGTCTGAATTTTAACATTTTTCTTAGACCTCCAGAATTCCTAGATCTTTTGATTTTTAAATTTTTTACATGGAAAAAGTCATATTCAGAGGAAAAGTGAGTAAGTAATGCTTCAGATTATTGATGAGAAGCGTTCAGTAGTGTTACTCTTTGTCTGTTGCATCATAATGTAGCGCATTATGTCAGAAGGAACAAATAAACAGCCAAAATATTTTTTTGCTAAAATGAAGATTTTTAAGTAATGTAAAACAGCTGACTAAAAGTAGGTTTAACGCTGAAATAAGTACAGAATGTTGTAAAATATCTAGTTAAAGTTAAAAATAGCTGCCAGATGTTACCTGATGTATAAACATGGATGTTAAAAGTAATGCTATATTTGGTAAAGTGGCGATCCAAAGGTTTTGTTTTACAGGAGGACTCAGGATTGGATATGGTCGTGATGATATGCTAATAAGTTAGCCAAAAATGTGCCTAAACCTAAAAGCTTACTTAAAGTACTAAATATACTGGAAATATCTAATGAAAATAGTCAAAATGGCATCTTAAAGCAAGAAACTCCACAAGGTTGTCCAATGAATGTGATGTGAAAAGACATTTTAATAATAAGGAGAAACGTAAAGCAAGTGGTTGCTAAGTGGGTGAAAATATGCTAATGGCTGCCTAAATGCAATGCTAATACAGGTACAGCGGCTATTTAAGAGTCTACCAGCAGTAATGGGATTAGCTAGTCCGCCTGATAAATCATTCAGAGGTGAAGTGAGCTAGCTTAACAGTATGCTAACCCAGTGTCCTGTACAGCTCGTAAATATATTTAATTTGTAATGATTGACACCACGAAGAACAATCTATACTATGACTTCATGCTAACGCCTTTCTGTGGTACAGTCAGGGTTTTCTGTGAGTGATGGCGAAAATGTTTAGTTAGAAATGTTCTTGTATAAGAGACTCCTTTTAAGAGATCATTGAAACTGAATAAAATAAAAATAAATGTGAATAAAAACCACAAAAACCTTAGTGTGTTTAAATGAACATCACTCTGCTGTGCTTAAGCCTGATACAACAATTCAGGACTTAAATAAAACATTAAATCACTTTAGACTGGCACATTTTCATAGTGTATTGTGTTTGTATAGTTTGCTGTTTAGTCATAAAATTGATATTTGTGATTTCAACGGTAGTTCAGCTCTACTAGTATTTAAATTACTTGTGCTAAATTTTGATCAGCTAGTGATAGGATGCCACCCGTGAAATTTCCCCGCTCCTAAATATTATCGGAATGTGGAAGTGTTTGTGAACGACAGCAACTCAGCCATCAAGTGGTAGGCCACGTAAACTGACGGAGCGGGGTCAGCGGATGCTGAGGCACATAGTGAGAAGAGGTCGCCAACTTTCTGCAGAGTCAATCTCTATAGACCTCCAAACTTCATGAGGCCTTCAGATTAGCTCAAGAACAGTGCAGAGAGCTTCATGGATGGGTTTCCATGGCCGAGCAGCTGCATCCAAGCCTCACATCACCAAGTGCAATGCAAGAACCATACTTGTGGGACTGCTTTGTGCCAAGTATAAAGTTTGGTGGATGGGGGATTATGGTGTGGGGGTGTTTTTCAGGAGCTGGGCTTGGCCCCTTAGTTCCAGTCAAAGGAACTCTGAATGCTTCAGCACACCAAGACATTTTGGACAATTCCATGCTCCAACTTTGTGGGAACAGTTTGGAGCTGGCCCCTTCCTCTTCCAACATGACTGCACCAGTGCACAAAGCAGGTCCATAAAGACATGGAGGACAGAGTCTGGTGTGGATGAACCTGACTCACCTGCACAGAGTCCTGACCACAACCCGATAGAACAGCTTTGGGATGAATTAGAGTGGAGACTGAGAGCCAGGCCTTCTCGTCCAACATCAGTGTGGGACCTCACACATGCACTTCTGGAAGAATGGTCAAAAATTCCCATAAACACTCCTAAGCCTTGTGGATAGCTTTTCCAGAAGAGTTGAAGCTGTTATAGCTGCAAAGGGTGGCCCGACGTCATATTGAACCCTATGGATTAGGAATGGGATGGCATTTAAGTTCTTATGCGAGGCAAGGCATGTGAGTGAATACTTTTGGCAATATAGTGTATTTAGGAACACTCATGGTATGAAAGGCTTGTAATCAGAGTGTTAACTGGAGTAGCAGCGCCTGCTATATTCGCAACTGTCTAAAAAACGCTCCATTAAAATCTATTTTTGTGAATATATCAGAGGTTGGTCATGGGTCTGGACAGAACCGTCACTCAGACTGAAGTCCAACATTTGGTGATGCCTGTGTTAAAACAACATTTCTGTTATACTAACATTGCAGAGAAGGAAACAGAGGCGTCTTAGGATGGAAGCAGTTTATTTAAAAAGTGACATTTTCAGAGGATCAGGATGTGAGATGGTTCACATACTGTGGTGGTACCGGTAGTGGCCTTTGTCCCAGTCGTCTTTCACCTGCTGGATCCATTGGTTGTAGTTGGACACTTTGGTGTAGATGCCCAGCTTGTCCAGCTCTCCGCAGCCCTCGCCCCAGGACACCAGGCCAATCAGGAACCACGTGTCCCGGTACAGGGTGACCATGGGTCCACCGCTGTCTCCCTTGCAGGCGTCCGCGCTCTCTCCCAGTTTCCCGGCGCAGAGCACGTTGTCAGTGACATTGTTGTCCATGTGCTTGGCACAAACGTCGCGGTCTACAAGCGGAATTTTGATGATGTTGAGTGCAGAGCTGTACCTGGTGCTGTTGGCCTCCTCCTGGCCCCAACCGGACACCACGGTAAGGGTGCCGTTCAGGTGCAGCACCCGCTCTGCCATGGCGCGCCCCGGCAAACAGACGGGGAGGATGTACTCACTGAAGGGGGCGGGAGTCTCAAGGCGCATCAGGGCGATGTCATTATCAATCGTCACGCTGTCGTAGTCCGGGTGCCTGAAGGTCTGGAGGACCTTGATAGTCACCTCTGAGCCCTCTCTGCGGTGACGCTCGTAGTCTCCTGAAGAGGAACAGAGATTCAGCAGTGAAGGTTCAAGATACCAACCTCAGGATGTCCCACATCCCTTCAGTGTGTTTAAAGCTACAGTCAGTAATTTTGGTAAACTACCATGAATTTGAATGTAGCATCTCCCTGGGGCTCAGCCTAGCCCCTCCCACCCTCCTTGGAGCGTTGCTGATTCACAACCAGAAGACTGATTCAGTTCCACACCCCAGCACAACGTTTATGTTTGACACTACACCAAGTCATGTCTCAGTCAGTGGTAAGAAAACACCAAAACATTATCATAGTAAAGTTAAACAAACAAACATGGAAAGTTAGTTAGTGCTCACAGCCTGATGTTAATCGGGGTATAGGTAGTTCCTCCGCCATTCTCCACAGATCTGTCAAGTCTCCCGTTTTGGCCATGAAAATACCGTATTGCCCTCTTTCTGACATCTTCCTGTCTTAGTATTCTCCCGAAAATCTCCTGTGTGACAGTATAAAAATAAAAACATTCCTCTGCCTCTCCAAACTGAACTCTGTCATTAGCCTGAATGGAGCAGTACTGCTCCAAAATGAGACGACAACCGCCGTAAAAGCAAAGAAAAAGAATAAGCCACGAGAGAACTTCCACCTGCAGTAGTCTGGGTGGCAGCTGTCATGAGATTAGAGCCAACAGAACAAACCAAGAAAAACAAAGAGTTTATTTTAGATTTCTTGTACACCTGTCTTAAAATGTGAGGACACTGGAGCTTGGTTGGGGTTGTGGGGACGGCTCACAGTGGGCTTCCCTTATTTTCAAAGCCAAAACTTGACAGGTAAGCATTCTCCAGCGGACTTGGATCCCTCTCAGCTCGGCTACACTGAATCAGAGTCTGTGCAGTGAAATGTATGAGCAGGAGGTGGGCAGAACGGCAGTTCTGGGATTTGGTTGGTTTAATAAATTCTGAAGGAGTCGATTAGTTGGTGTTTTCCTGTCTTACTCCTGCTATAGACAGCAGCTGTTTTTCAGTCTTTCTTAAAAACACATCATGCATTGATTACCATCGGGACATAACGATCATTTTAACCAGTATAACAAAAATTGTCTAAATCAAATTACCAACCCGAGCTTTAAGGACCCCTGCTGAGTGATTCTTCCACATCTATGAGGCTTTGACACTCACCCAGACGTACCCTGAACCTTATGCTGTTTTCGAGGCAGTGAGCAGCAGTCAGGACCCAGCTCTCATCAATCAGGACACCCCCGCAGTGAAATCGACCCATGGCGTTCAGTAACAACACCTATACACAAAGAGAAACAATGCATTTTCTAACTGCCTGTTGATTTGTGATGAGGAGGAGTTACTAAAGCTCTTGATTCTACCAAGCAGTCAGGTTCACAATTAGCGGTGTTTCCACTGTTGGAGAAAAGGTTTCCAACAACAAACCAACTGTGCTGTCCAATGCTTTGGAACCCCTTCATGCCAAACTGACCCCAACAAGTGGAACTAAAGCACTGCAGTCTGTTGATTGGTCACAAAGACCAACAATTCTGATGCAACACCAGTGAAAATGAAAACGCATACCTCAGCAAATTCAAATAAGGCTACGTTTAAATGGAGACTCTGACTTAAAACGCGATTTCTCCTTTGCGTATTCAAAGTCAATCTGCGTTCAGATGGAGACGCTAGAGACCAATGAAACCGTTGTAGCGTGCATGCTGGTTCAGTAGATGGCGATGTAGGTTTGCAGAGAGGCAGCGCTGCTACAATACACGTACGAAGTAGAAAAACTTCACAAACAAAATGTAAAATGTGAGCGCAAGCACAAAACTGTTTTTCCTTGTCTGGACAACAAATCTGTCTGGATAGTTTTGTAGAAACCGAGCACGGTTAGCAGCTCACATCTAACAGCTGTTGTTGTTCCTGGTATGCGTGCACAGCTTTTATGTGAAGGAGTACTGCGCATGCAGTGACGGCAGCGTTTCAACCTAAAATGCTCGGATTTTGGCTGACATGGTGCTGCATAGAGAGTGTATTGAAGACTCCACTCTGGAGCCTGGTTTCAAAAGTTTCTGGATTCGGGCTCTTGGTATTAGCCTTGCAGAGCAGACGGACCTGTCTGATTCTGAAATCCTTCATCTCCTTCTTGTCTGCCTTCATTGTCCTACAGTTTCACTCGGCTAAATGCTTAACAGCCCAATCAGGGAAAAGAGGTGGGAGCTGCAGGCGTGAGGACAACAGGGAGTGACTTGTCAGGAAGTGAGCGTCACTTCACTTCCTGTCATGTCACTTCCTGTTGTACAAATAATGTCGGCTAATGTTGGTTAGCCTGTGGTCATCATGGTTACTCAATAATACTTGGCGAAATATGCTCTCCTTAGAAGTTTACTTCGTAGGGATTGTCTTTGACGAGGCTCATGTCACATATGAGTGTTAAATGATACATCTGTGTGGGATAGATTAATGTGAATTGATAGTCTTAAGGTAGTTAAGCTATTTGCGAATGGCCGTTGGCTGCTATGGCCAACTGGCTAACAACAACAAAGGCAAACAACAGTTAACGCTCTTTAGCTGTAACAGCTGACGGCCATATACTGTTGTTTGCCCTTGTAAGCTGTTAGCCGCTACATTTAGCTGCTACATATGCTATGTCATAGCAGCGCGGCTTGACATGGATTGGTCTGTGATAAGTGTGATGAGCCAAACGATTGTCCAATCACAAGCTGCTGTTTTCTTGAAGGTCCTGCCCCTGAAAACATTTTTGCAGGGCTCCAACCGCTCCAGAATCAGGAGATGGGCAGGTATCATCTCTCATCACAAAAACTGTTCAGACTCTTCCCATCAGGTAAGCGATACAGAGCACTATACTCTAAAACCACCAGACACAAGAACAATTTCTTCCCCAGGCTGTTGCCATACTGAACTCCTAACTGCAAAAGTCTGTCTATTTATACCATACCTGATTATCCATGTACCTATCATCCTCTCAAGTATATGCACCTGTGCACCTTGTTTCTTGTTTTTTGTCTTGTACATTGTACATATCGTACATATTCCATTGTACATTTATTATTATCTTAACTTCATTTTTAACTTTCATTTA
>JAZDUH010000177.1:0-15000 GCA_036419115.1 Scarus forsteni
ACCCCCAAACTTACTCAAACACAAATAATAAATCATCAAATTGGGTCAAATCACCTTCACTGAAGTCTGGTGCATCTTTTGAAATCAAATGTAAAGCTAAGTATTACAATTGAAAGAAGTTATTGAATTTTAACTGGAAAAAAAATGTTTTTTTTAATGATTTTTTCAACAAATTCAATTCTTTAGATATGTGACTGACCAACTTACAGTTGCTGTACAAATAAAATACTTACAAATTATTTGGCCACATATATATTCTCAAAGTGGGAAAAAAATCATCAAATTCTGAGACCGGTAAAGTTGTTCAATTAACAGGTTGGGTTACTGTGGAAGAATCAGGATACTGTTCCATGTCTTGTATATCAGGGAACCTTTAAAGATTTGTTCAGAATTCATCCTTTAAGTATGATTTCTTTTAGAATTTGAATGCTAGATTCAAAACAAACATTTCACATGAAATGTTATTCATTTTAATATTGAACAGCCACAAAGGGCCTGTATATTATGCCTTTGTGATGAGATAATAATGAGCCATTGATACAAGTAAAAACCGATGCAGTTTTGGATTGTTGTAATCAGATTGTATATATCTACAATGACAGCAATACATAAACATTACTTCTGTCAATTTCTGTTTCTAGTACTCATATATATACATGTAATCTGTTTTATGGCCTTCGTGTCTTTTTGCATAGCAACGGCTTGGACAATTTTAATTTGTAGACTAAAAAAAACACTTTAGGAAGGGGATCTGAGAAATCCATAAGATGTATGATTGGCTGGTTATTTCATAGAATGGAGTCTTTGAATTTGCTTGTGTATGGTTGGAGGGGTTTCTGATTTTGAAAATGTTTATAATATCCCAAATAATAGATTACAGATGCAACATGTGCACACATGCCAGAGGTTCTCTTTCCAGCAGGACAGAGACAATAATATGCCTTCACAGGATCATCTGATGCATTCTTGTCAAAGTGAATCCAAACATTGTATTTTATTTGAGATCTGTGGAAGAATGAATCTGTCCCCTAATGAGATCAGCATCATGCTGGTAAACCCAAATCTCATAGTCACGATCATTTTGTTGATGCTCAGCAATGTAGCCAGGGGACTGTGTGATGTGGTATGTACCGCATGGTAGGGGCTCAAGGTATTCAGATCCACATGAGGAGATATCAGATGCTTCAAGCTCCTGCCATTCACTCTGAGCTCTCGTGACATATTTAGGTCTTCTGCAACTCGATTTGACAAAACATTGTCTTTTTTTAAAAGTGAAAGGAAACGCTGAGCCATCTTAGTATCTCGTAAGATGAACCTTAAACAACATCCACTTCTTTAAACGCCCCGTGGTAGGACTCTACTATCCATCTTGTTTTGGTACAGCAACGATCACTATTGGCTGTTGAGGAAAACAATTGGGATTTACCAGTTGGTAAAAATGACGGCATTCTAGCATCATACCCCAACTTAGCAAGAAGATCTAAGGCATCCCTGAAACCGCGATCTACAATCATATTGTCATTTGCTTCTAACCAAAATTTCAATATTTCAATTTTTTCCATGATGAGGCGAGTTATTGTTGCATCATTTACGTTACCATGGTAGGGGCCAATAGTGTCTAAAACATATCCATCAGGCAGTACAACTGACATGAATTTTAGGTCATTTCGTTTTTCTGTCCTGCGTAAGATGCCCTTTGAAACTGATGATCACTGCATTTGTTGAAGTAGATATATGTACCATCTAAGATAAGAGTGACTTGGTCACCATAAAAAGCTTTAGTAAAGACAGTGTTGTGAGTTATGGCATCATGGCGTGAAATATGATTTGTGCCAAGGTATTTGGGAGCAACTATTGTGTTCAAAATATCTGCAATTGTATGAAAATATCTCGACAGTGTAGCTTGGGAAAGATTAGTAAGCATGGTCATTTGATTCCATGAAAGGTTTGTTTTCAGTTTTGCCCAAAAGTAAAAAAAGCAAATCTATTGCTCTGGAACTATCACTTGAACCTGAAACAAGATCAGATTCACACATGTCATACATGTTCTGAAATTGAACCAATGTCCAGCCAGTCCATGCATGGCAGTCAGAATCTGACAAGGTTTCAAACTTCAGTTTGGGTGAAATCTCATGTTTGGATACTTCATGTAGAATATATAATATATATATATATATATATATATATATATATATATATATATATATATATATATATATATATATATATATATATATATATATATATATATATATATATATATATATATATATATATGAAAAATATATAATTCAATTGAATGCACAATACTAAATTGAAGTTAACATCCATTTGCTGCAAATTGCATGAAATAAAACATTACCCTTGATATAATACAAGACATGGAACAGTATCCTGATTCTTCCACAGTAACCCAACCTGTTAATTGAACAACTTTACCGGTCTCAGAATTTGATGATTTTTTCCCACTTTGAGAATATATATGCGGCTGTAAGTATTTTATTTGTACAGCAACTGTAAGTTGGTCAGACACATCTCTAAAGAATTGAATTTGTTGAAAAAATCATAAAAATTTTTTTTTTTTTTTCCAGTTAAAATTCAATAACTTCTTTCAATTGTAATACTTAGCTTTACATTTGATTTCAAAAGATGCACCAGACTTCAGTGAAGGTGATTTGACCCAATTTGATGATTTATTATTTGTGTTTGAGTAAGTTTTGGGGTGAAGTGTGCACCCTGGCTCACACCTATGGCAATGATCATAAAATAGGTCATAGTACAGGCCCTGGATGACTTTTGGATTTTCTAAAGGTATATTCTTGGGAGTCTCTGGGTGTACTACAAATACCACACAATAAACAAAAAATTGGGCAGTGGGCAAAATTACATGTATTGTGAAAGAGGTCCTTTGGCCCGCGGGCCAGAGTTTGACACCTCTGCTCTAGAAGGAGGCTGTGATACGGACACTTTGGACTATGCACACCCACTCTGTAGTCTAAACAGGACAATGAGATACAAAAAGTAAATTAAAGTAACTGGTTTTATTTTAAGGCAAATGTCACAGGGTGACGAGTGGAGAGCAGGTGTGTGTATGTGTGAGAGTGTACTGTGCACGCATGAGTGTGAGTGTGCGCACGTGTGTCTGTTTCCCCTAATCACTTCTCAGGCTGCGAGGCATGGGTGTCATTAGGCCACAGGTGTGTGTAGTTGGTGTGCCCTTTTCTCCCCACGTTTGGGGTGCAGGAGAGAGGAGACCCGGAGAAGAAAGCAGTGAGAGCAGCTGCGTTGGACGGAGCGGATACCCGGGGGAAAAGAACAAGAAACTGCCAGAGGAAGGCTGGTCGTGGTTCGCGGCTGGAGAAGCGCAGTTGGACGGCTGTAACAGCGGACGGCGACTGATCCAGGTGCAGGGCGCAGTGAACGGTTTCAGACCAGAGGCGGACCTGCGTGCTGCTTCGACGGGGAGGACAGCGGCTGCTCACGGGTCGCCATAGATGGTCGCCACACACACAAGGGAGACGAGGGACGCACGGCGTGAGAGGGGGAAGCCTCGGATGAAAGCGGAGGGGTGGGGACGCGTTTCACCCTTCCTCCAGATAAGTACCCTTCCACTCTCACTACAATATATGGGACTTCTGTGATTTTTTTTAAACGTATTTAAGTTATTTTAAAGACAACAAATTAGCCCTCTTGGCCCACCCCCGCTATTGGAAACCACAGGGACAATTATATTCTTGGACTGGGTGTATTGTTGTGGATTTAATTATTTCTGATTTTGCTTATTTTTATTTGGTGTTATTGTTTCCTGTTTTGCTGTGTTTTATTTTGTTTCCACCCACAAGAATTAATTGTTTTATTAATCAAATATCCTCTAACAGTAGGGGCGAGCGCGATTACTGGCCCTGGCAGCCTCCACTGTGACCTGCTGGCAGCTGCCACATCTGCCAGTAGCGCTGCCAGTTATTTACTGACCCCTGCCACATCTGCCAGTAACGCTGCCAGTTATTTACTGACCTGCCACATCTGCCAGTAGCGCTGCCAGTTATTTACTGACCCCTGCCACATCTGCCAGTAACGCTGCCAGTTATTTACTGACCTGCCACATCTGCCAATAGCGCTGCCAGTTATTTACTGACCCCTGCCACATCTGCCAATAGCGCTGCCAGTTATTTACTGACCCCTGCCACATCTGCCAATAGCGCTGCCAGTTATTTACTGACCCCTGCCACATCTACCATAAAGCGCTGACCTGCCACATCTACCATAAAGCGCTGACCTGCCACATCTGCCAGTAACGCTGCCAGTTATTACTGACCTCTCTTGTTCCGTCCGGCCAGTTTTGCTGTCCCCTCACCTCATAAGTCAGTACAGCGGCCACTCTCAATTATCATGAACGCACCCTGTAGGCAGAGGTCAGTAACTGCAGCAAATGCCCTGTATAAAGTGGAGAAGCTGCTCACATGGCGTTTTATGATACAAAAGTGGATACATGAAATTCTTTTAGTCCTGGTGTAATTAAAACAAATGTATAGTTGTAGTTTTAGTAAATTAAATACCTTAGCATAATAATATCGTAGCTCTTTAAAAAAAAATCCTTATCTGGTACAAGTCTGATATAATAAGAAAGAAAAGGAAAAAGGGTTCCTTGAAATTTCTTTATTTTTTCCTTTTTTACATTTTTACACAAGCATACATCCAAACAGAAACATCAGCAGCTGAAACATCAGCAGCTCAATGAGAACTGTTTTAGTTCTCATCCAGTGTCACATTCACTTTAAGATTTTGATTGTCCATAATTTCTGAACAGAACTTCTCAAAGTCAGCTTTGTTTCTGAAAGTAAATGTAAGAGGTTGTCTTGGGGAATCTGTGCCATTTCCATCATCCCGAGGATCCCAAGTCTTTAATTTATTCAGTATGTCCAGCTGCTTGCTGTGGTCCATACTGAGAATTTCAGAAATGTAATATTCTGCCTGAAATTTTGTGTTGCACCAAGCAGCTGCAGCCTTGCAGTGTGTCAACAAAATGTTTTCCTGTGAAAGAAAGCATAGTCGGTTTAATTCTTTTATTAATTTTGTCTGAATTAGCAGTGAATCCTCTGAGCTAAATTGAGTTCTACAATAATTATTATCCCAAATGCTATCTTCGCCAGCTTTAATGTCACTAACCAACTTTCCCCTGAGTATGTGATCTAAATAACAAAGACTGACATTTTCATAGTCAGCTTTCCCACAAAATGTCACACTGATTCACCTAAATTTTCTTTTACGTTTAGTATGTCGAACTGAATTTTTAAATATGATGCATGGTTTGATTCTGATGTTGAAGTGTGATATCCTTTTTTGAGTAGTTCAACGACACAAGAGCCCCTGGTTAGTTTGATTTTAAAAAATCACAATAACAACAACAATTATAATAGTTATAATTATAACAAAAAACAATAACAAAAAACATTCAGTTCTTACATCTGGGTTTTCTGTGCATTGCTGTTCCTCAGCTGTATTTGCAGACCTGGGAAAAATTTAACAACCTGTAAGCAAATCACTATGGTGTTCTGGTTTGACTTGCATTACTTATGAAAAGTACAGAGAGTTGATATTTACATCCACAGACACATTTTTCAATACCTTTTTTTCCCTGAAGCTGTCAGCAGAACAGATTCGGCTTGATAGCGACACAGTTTTGTTGTGGTTTGCAGCCACTTTATCAAAACCTTGAAAAGGGACAATGATATGATCATGATCTACCTGGTGGATGAATGTGAGCTATTAAAAAATCTCAATTTCTTTAGATATTTCAATCATTACATTCTTATATACATTTTTTGCATTGTAATCAAATTTATGAACTTACCTCTGGCAAAATCACTTCTGACAGATAACGCTGCTTGTCTGCCTCAGTTCCTGGGACTGAGAGAATATGTCTGAGACGGATGACAAGTTGTTCTGTCTGAGGGTGAAAAACAAACAAACATAAAAGTTTATTATGGAAAAGCATACTTTAAGTTAACATGCTCACATTGGATTTAACAAACATTACCTTAAAAGGACTAATATAATGATTTTAATTACAATCATGTAATTCAGTTATCAGCAATGCATGCGAATTTACCAAAATGTTTTTACATTGTTTGTCCATGGCAAGTGAGTAATTACAACTAAGACAGAATGTAAACAAGACACATACTTTACCTTTATGTCATCAAATACAGTGACATGCTCACTGTAATGCTTTTTCAGGGGCTGGTCAAAACCTTTGTGTTGCCACAGATACATTCTGTTGGACAGAATCTGTCCCCGTGAGGTTTTTTTTTTCCAAATCCTAGAGAGGAGATTTTTTTCATAACAAAGACTTGTCAACCGTAACAAAAAAGAAAAATTGCAAAAATACACATCAGTAGACGATGTGAGTGTATATTATTACCCTAATCTCCCCATCTGTTAGGATGTCTTCAGCCTCTGACTTCAGGATCTCATCCCTGTAGAATAAAAAAGCATTAATTGAATTGAAATAATGTAATTACTTAAATATCCTTAAACCTATCAATCAAAAATAAAACTTCTATAATCTTGAAAACATTGGCAACAACTGCGCCAAAATTATTTAAGGGACTCTTACAAATTTATGGTCGTGTTGCATCCGCAAAAGAAATCCTTGGAAGCCCAATCTCCCTCAACACCAGCACAGTGAAAATGAAGCCAGTTCTGGCAAGCTGAGCATTGCAGCCACTTGAACTGCTTCATGTGGTCATGGAAAACACTGTTAAGAATGAAAAATAAACTTTAAGACATGATCACATACATGCAAACAGAAAATATGAAGTTGTTTATCATCACATAAGTCCATTTAAGACATTGCGCTTATTTATATTTAAGAAAGAATATTTGTAATATATAAATCCTTAATTGATATTACTAAAATTTGAAGTAACAGCATTCATACTTGGTAGTCCCAGTGGCTCTCTGGAACAAGCAAGACCTCGTCTTCCAGGCCAAGCAATGGCTGCTTGAGTCTGCTTGTCTTGCTTCAGCTTGTTTAAGTTTTGTTTCATTTTTCTCAATTTTTTCCACCTCTGCCTGAGTGGGCGGGAACTCCTGCAAATGAATTACACCAACATCAATCATCCATTTAGTATAATTTAGTATAATTATCATTCAAAGTCCACTCCAGATTTATAAGGATAAATATATGGCTCACCTTTGTATCCACATTTTCCATCATTTTTGTTGCATGATGGAGACGAAGAGTTCTGCACTGACTGAGACTCAGAGTCTCCACTGTGACATCTGTTTGGGAAACTTCTTTTTCTGCTGCCTAAATTGGAAAAAGATCCACTTGAAAGGACACAGCTACAGCGAAGGACAAAAGTGATGCACAAAGGGTTAAAGAATAAAAAGCAACAGAAATAACAATAAAAAAAACTCACAGTACACACAAATATTCCACAGTTCACTGAATCTTGCTGCTTCCATTGTGGAGGACATGTCACAGTCCAACCTTCAAGACTACCACAGAACCTAAATGCGCTTCTTCAGAAAAAGAGGGTGAAAAGTGTTATTTTTCATACAGCTACATTACCACATAGATAAAAGCATGGGTTGAATTCTAATGTGCTTCTCACTGTACCTGAGGATGTCCATGTCAGTGTTGCTGATATTTGTATAGCGCATCAGTGAATCGTACACTCTATTTTTGGCTTGAAAGTCCAAGACCTACAGTGTTGGAAAAGAGGAAATCACTTATTGCTGCTTTCAAAATTCAGAAGGGTCATAACATAAGTCACACCTTTCTTTTGGTTAAAGTTTCACTTTCATACATTTGGATCCCTAAGTAAACCTTATAAAAGTCTTCCCAATACTCCAAACTATGCAAAAGAGACATATAACTTAATAATTATCTTACAAACAAATGATTAAATCAGTGCTGGCTCACCCAAAGAATGAAGTGGTTCCCTGTCTCTGGAGAGAGATGACCCACAATCCTTGGGAGGAAAATCTTTTCTGCAACCTGCAGTGTGGTAACATTGGTTAGGGACCAACATTATCATATAACCAGTTATAAACAGCAAACATTTTCTTTCCTTAGCTTTCAAATGAAATTCAAATTTCATCCAAATCCATCCATTACTTTTTGAGTTACTTTGTTCACAGACAGACGAACGGACAGACACACGGACAGACAAGGAAAACATAACCTCCTTGGCGGAGGTAAATATAACCTACAGGGATGCGTCTGGCAGCGCGGTCACTGACTGATCCATTTCTGTTCCATTCACGATGCCAGAGAATGAAATCATAGGTAGCCAATGACCCACACTGCAACACAAAGAACCATTACTGTCTAAGCCATCATTTGGATTACACAGTGAGTAAACAAAATTATTAAAAGAGGAAAGCAGCTCTAAGAAGGCTTACCATTTGCTCCAGAGCCAGTTGTGCAACTCGATAGTTTACAGCCTAAAGAGAAAAAGTTGTTGTTGTTGATACATGTGGGTCATTCTACCAAATTGGTTCAAATTCAGAGTTGGAATTGTTGTGAAAGTTGTATTTCATTTGGGAAAAACTTTTTCCATATTCATGTTGCACCAGATCAAGGGGCACATATATAGTGAATGAAACAGTGAACTTTCGTATTATATTTTTTATATTCTCTGTGTCACCAGACAAACACAGAATTGAATGAGAACAAAAGAATTATAGGTTGTGGCTAAAACCAAGCCCTGTCTACTGGCTAAAACTCTTGTGTTTCGGTGACAAAGTTACATGAAAAGTTTGGACAGGAATTTTATGTAAAGACTTTCAATTCTAAAAAAAAACAACTACAAAATCAATCTAAATCATTTAAAAAGAAATCAAAAAGATCTAGTAAAATAAAATATTCAAGAAATTGGCAAAACTCATTAAATGTTATTTTTATTAATTTAAATTTAAGAGTTAAAGTTTGGGACAACCACTTCCCAATAGAAAGTGACAAATAAAAGATTTTTTATACACTCAGTTTACTGTTATCTAAATTAATGTCTTCTGATAAAATTCATCATAACATGATATTATTATGTGTGCAAGGTATGAACATTTCATTGTTTTTAAAATATGACCTTCATTGTGGGAGAGCAATTTCAAGTAATTAATAGTATGTTCCATATATTATATTATAATGTATTTGCATATTCTTTGAAAAACAGCATATCGCTTACATCATTAGTCAGCCATGGCATAACCATTGAAGTGTGTCCCAACAACTCCAAAGGGCAAACGCTGGCAACATCTCTGATTGTTAGAGGAAATCTCCATAACATCGTTGTCAGGGTCTGACTGTGGTCACGGGAGCCTTTCAATAGTTCCTTGAGTTTTTCCTTCAACACAAACAGGACAAGACAATAACCATAAACATTGGGTCTTTAAAACATAATGAGAAGAAAGATGGAGTGGTAGACAATGGATCTAGGTTGTTTACCTTGTCATCGTTGCCAACAGCATACAATTCAGCATTGAATGATGACTTTACAATGCTGTCCGTTTGCATGGCCACATTCTTTTCTTTTCCACCTGAAATACACAGAGGAAACTGAGAATGTTATCAGGAAAGTTTCAATCTCTGATGAAAATGTATGTTATAGACACCTCGACAGCAGACATTACAAAGTGTCGTTTTTGATTTATATACCTTTGCATAGCATAGAGTATGCTTACCCATAGACTGTAGTCCAAGCCTTCCATGAAGGCCAACAGACAACTGTGTTTGGCACACAGCCTCAATGTCCTCTTTGAAACGTCTGTTGATGTGCATGTTGTGAAGGTCTATTAACACCCTGGTTGTTTGTTTAAAATGGTCTTCTTTCATCTGGCACAGCGAATAACGCACTGCTGCCAGCTCTCTGTTTAGCTGCTCTAAAACAGAAGAGTTTACTTCTGTGCGTAGGGCAGGACAGATGTTCAGGCTTCTTAACTTCTCTTCTGGGCCTTTTTGGTTTTTGTGGTAGAATCCATCATAGAGTGAGTACCTGTTTGCAGTCTTTGTGATTGGATGTATTGCAGAAAACCGATCAGTGACTGCATTTTCCTGCTCTAGGACTGTGGACCACAGATTTTTCACCCACTGCATCTCCACCACCATTTCTTTTTTGGCAGCCAAGTCTACATTTTCCTGTGTGTTGGAACATAGTCTGCCATCATGGGGCTGAAAATAGTGCTGCTCTGTCCTGTTGTTTGTGTGACGGGTGACCTGTCCAGCTATATCTGAAATATAGCATGTTGGAAATTTTTTAAAACTCAGCAGCCCATCCGTGTGGTCTCTGGCAGACTTTGTCCAAAAAAGGAAGTTGAGATAGTAGACTACCCCATGGACACAGGAAAAGTGCAGGACACCACCTACAAAACAATAAGTACCACATTCTGGTTATTTGAGGACTTATTAAAACACAGTAAATCATAGAGAAGTAACCTGTAAAAAAATGTTTCCTACCACCAGCTTTTTGTAACTTCACAAACAGCTTTGGGTAGACATCCTTGAAGTTTAATAGCTCCTGCAGCCGGATGAGAATATCTGCAACTGTTCCCTCTGAGGACACCCCAAGTGTTGCACAAGCTTCTTGGAGGTCCTTCTTTTGTGGCTGAAAATATAGCAGACACACAAAAATAAATTTAAACACATAATACTACATTTAAAGACGATAAATATGTATTTAAGTAAAATTTAAATGTTTACCCTTTTGATTCAATCAGCTGTAGTATTACATCCTCGACTTGCTTGGATGATGGCTTGACCTCATTTCCCCCCCGTGCTTTTAATGCTTTTTTGGCTCTGTTTTTGGGAGAACATTCCCAACTCTTGTGTGCTCTACCATCCACGGAGCCAAGATGGAATGATCAGAAGGTTTGGAGTAGGGATTGGTTATGGATGTTCCTATTTCAAAAACATTTGAGATATTAAATGCATGATTTCATGAACCGTGTTGTTGCATCAACCTAATCAAATTGTGATGTTTTGAAATTTGCGTTAAGATTAAATATGTTTTTACTTTAGGCGGTGCTAGAAGAAAAAGCCATGTCAATGAGTTATACAAACCAGAAATAAGTCCTTCTGCAATCTGCGACTTGTCCAGATCCGACCATGCCTTTTCGATGTCCACCTCCAGGTCTTTTTCTGATATGGTGTCTGGATCAGGCCTCTTAAATGTGCCAACTGCATGAAATATTTTTTTCAAGTAGTTAACACTAAAAAGGTAATATTCAAAGAATTAACTATTCACTTGTGTAACACATTTAAACAATATAGTTAAACAACAGGCACAAACGTGCCAATTCAATTCTCATCATAAAGTATGTATATATATATATTATATGTATATATATGATATTCTTACGTGGGACATCAAGGCCACGTGGAAACGAGGCCTGTTTCCAATTGGCATCTGCTACTACCACGGGTGGGTAATATCCACATTGGTAGCAGAAGAAGTTGAATTTGAATTTCGACAGGGACAAGAAATGGTGGAAAGCTCTCCTCACAGTTTGGTGGTGGTACTGGTTGTCATTAAAAAGGGACAGTGTGTCCAACATTGGTCCAGACATTGTTTTGTTCTGTAATAAATAAAACAAATATTGCAAGTTGTTGGCAATATTTAACCTTCAATTGTTTTTCTTTTGATTTAAGAAGTTGTAGTTGGAGCTTTCTGGATATAACTGTACAACAGAAAACACCTTACCGCCAAACCAGAGAGTAGTAGCTCACACAGTGGAAGTGTGAGTAACACCCTGTTGCTGAAGTTGTGGAAACCGGTGCTATACTCCTGGAAGCGTACTGTGTTTCTACAGATTGGGCATTCCTTAATTGCAACAGAGACGCCTGTGATTGGAAATTGAAAGAAGTGTTTTGGATTAACAATAACTTAGAAAAGCTGACCAAGACAAAGACATACTGCAAAACTTAAATTGTGTGATATTCTTTTTGCTGCAAACAAATACCTTTTTTGATGTAACTGATCCCGTAGACCAATGCCTCAAAGGGAATGACCTTAGAAGGATTTAAACTAGGAGGTGTGGGTCCTGGACAGTATGGGCATTCTGTTTCAAGGGGTTCGAAGCATGGTGGTGGCTGCTCCTCCTGAGTTCTTAGTTTTCGGGCAGGTCCTCAAGGATGGGTATTCTTTTCTCCCTGATGAGGTACTCTGTCATAGCACAGATCCCATGGCTGCTTGCTTTTTCCACTTCACAGGGGATGGTCCCTTCCACCATGTGGCTTTCCAAGTCTTCAATATCTTGCATTTGTACATCTGTGGTGTCCAACAGAATGCCAGGGTTCTCCTGGAAAATCCACCACATTCCCATCATACGGTGGACACAGCGATGGGATTTTCCTGTACCCCGACACTGGCAATTCCATTGGCCAGCCACAGCATCAAATGTGACCCTGGTTCTAAAGAACCGACAACCGACACTTTCATTGGTAAAGACAGAAAAAAAATGCCATCGATAGGAGTGTTCCTTGTCTGTTAGATTAATAGGACACACACTATCCACCCCACAGCACTGTGCAGCATTGTTTAAGCCCTCACATTTCTGGCCCCACTCTGAGGACATAAGCCCCTTAGAAAGCATGTCCTTAAGTGAGGCGGTTGTGAGGACTGCTGGTTTAGAGTAAGGTGTCGCATATTTGGTCCTCTAGGTGAACACACTCTTTTCCTGGATTTCCAGATGATCGTGCAAGTTGCATGAATGTCTGGCACAATTCAACCTCACTCCATTTGTGGTGGGCTTGTGGATTTCATTATATGAATGGGAATCATGGGGCTGTGCTCATATTTAGCAGTCACATATATTCCAGCATTCATATCTACACACACTATCGGTGTGCTTTCCAGGTTATGGACATCTCTAATGTGTCTTCTTATGTTTTTGTATGAACTTAGCAGCACTTTACAGTGTGGGCATTCGTGTTTCTGCTCGGCTGTGTCTGCGGTGTCATCCCTGGCATTGCCCTTTTCCTTTTTCTTTTCAGTCACCCTTGGGTTTTCCGCTTGAACAAGAAGCATAAACATTTTTTATGAATAATGGAAGACACCAAGAGTCCGCCATTTCATTTTTTTCTGGTAATATCTGCTTAACTTTTCTCTACAAACATCTGAAGCACAACAGTACTATCTTTCAGTCACTGGAAAGATAAATTAAGGTGACACTAAGCCCTGGGTGGTATACTGATGGATTAATAAGTGGTCAATTTGTAGACATTGGTTTAAGATTTATGTAGCAATACAGTTGAAAAGAACTTATCAAGCTTTACATGCAGCTGTTTTGCACATAAAAGCAGTGGTAAATAAAATTAAAATATGATGAATTATTTGATTATAGTTTTATTTATTTCTCTTATGTTCTAAACTATTTGCATGATTTGACATTCAATTTGTGACAGGTCTTTCTTACCTTGTTCCTTTGTTGAGTCTATGCCTGCAAGACAAAGTATTTTAAACGCATTGAACATCAAAGGATTACACAATCCGATATTATATACCATCTTAGTCATATTTTCTTAACATCCACAAACATTTTTATTTCAATAATAAAAACTATCTACCTATCGTTTGCACTCACTTTTCAGGACTGCTGGTTATTTATATATTATTACGAATGTTTAGAAATGTGGTGTGATGTAATAAAAAGGAGACACTGGACACATACCATGTTTTCCTTTGAGATGTGCCTTGAAGTGGGTTGCCTGTGTCAGAACTTTGAAATCACAAAATGGGCAATGGAAATGGGCTCTGACTGTATCTTTCCCTCCTCACAATGGCAAGCCACAACAAATTTCTCTGTGAGAAAAGAAAAATAATCAGAACAATCATATTCCATTAATTGATAGAATATGATACATTTGTATAACTTTCTATTTAATTTTTAACTTCTTACCCTTATTGTTTTCTGTGAAATGAATGGCTTCACAAAGATGTTTTTTAAGAAGATGCGTTGTATTGGCCAGTGTCTTCTTCATACAAAACATACATTCTTTGCCGATACAGGCAAATAAAGATTGTTGGTCAGAAAATGTCTGGTGTGGGCCTGCAAAGAGAAGAAAAATTATGGCAGTGGTTCCAAACCAGAAAATCCAAATGTGTTTGGCCAACTTATGCATAAAATACAGACAATGTTTTAAAAAGCCGATAAAGCGAAATCAACAAAAAGACCAGATGTGATTCAGTGGTCAAGACAGATGTTAACAAGCCTTCCACTTGAAAGAATAACATATATACTGAGAACAAAAATAACAGTTTGAAAAAATATGGAAGCCTTTCATTTATTAAACTTAAACATAACACTTGAAGTAGATGAAAGATGATTGCTGACAGTGTAGCCATTATGCCTCTGTACAATACTATGTTTTCTTTTAATGTGCCTATTGTAATACAGATATATTGCCTGTTTTTATTTTAATGTAATGTAATGTAAATAAGAAGCCATGTTCTTATTCAAGTTTCTGTACCTTATTTGTAAATCCTAAATAAAAATATATTGTGGAAAAAAGTCTATAAAGCACATCTTTAGTGGTCATTTTTTATAGCTCATTTATGGAAACTCACCTTCCATCTTCTTAACTGCACTTTTAAGTGTGTTGCTCACACAAATTAATCAGAAACTGATATGAACAAACACGTTAAAATCATTACACATTTAAAAAATCAATCGGTCAATTTTACTCAATTTACTGATTCGAGTACTTAAAATAATCTTGATTCTATCGGATTTATCGCTTGAAATGTGGATATACCCTGCTATGCGACAGACATTAACACCGCCGTTAAACGTTCGTAAGGCACTGCTGTTGTGCCGTGTCTCAGGTAGCTACATAGAAAGTGTATTGGGACACACGGAATAGCCTAATTAAAAGCACTTAGTTGAAAAAGTTGTTTCAATTTGTTCTCAACACAATTTATGAAAAAAAGTACACATGAATAGGCGTATAACAACTTAATATAATCACCTTTAGAACTCCGTTTGAGCTGTCGTCCA